>LOEQ01000125.1:186671-197594 GCA_001685075.1 Bramus lutescens | reverse complement strand
ACAGCTCCAGGAGATTCTCATCTCTCAACCCCGATAATTATAGTCCCTGGCGCTCTCTTAACACCCGTGTCATTGCAGGGTGTCGGAACAAGCAGAGTCTAAGCGAAGAAAATTAAACAATAGCATCTGACAAGTGGCCCATCCCCTGTGGCACCACACTGAGCCAGGCCATAGGGGACAGCGTCTAGGCTTCTTGGCCCACCCGGGAGGTGCGGCCATCTTAAAGCAGCCAGGAAACCCGTAGTAAGTAATGACAAGGGTCCTCTTGGAGAATCCAGGAATGGGGAGAGGGAGAAATACCAGAAACATGTCTCCTCCTCTCGAGGCTGGTCCTTGACTCCTACCCAGAAGGGGCACCTCTTCCCAAGAATCGTTGACCCTCAGAGCCAAACCACATTAAGTCGCCCTGTCAAGAGAGCCTTGAATTCTAGCCCTACTTCGCCAGCTGAGAAAGGGAACCCAGCCTCTCTGGGAAAAGTGTTCCCGTTCTCTCAGCTTCCCACACTGGAGCTCGAGCTCCCCACACACACACCCTTCTGAGAGATGGAGATCATGAGGGTCTGTGCTGGGCTCTCCCCCAGGTCCCCAGTCTCTCTGCCTCCTCAGGAACTGCAACCCAAACCAAGTGTGAGCCCTAATGCTCAGGTGCCAAGGGAACGACACTCATGCCACTGAGTCCCCAAGGGGGCTCGGCATCAAGCAGTAAACCTCCAATCCTCACTCCCTGGGGGTTCCACAGTCCCGTGAGGATCAGCTTACTGCAGTGGGTGTCTGCAGCACTGAGCGGTCAGCGGCAGCCCCAGGTTCTGTAAACCCTGCTCTAGACCTAGGACACTGTCAGCTTCTTACTGTCTGGCTCCTCGTGATCTTTATCCACAAAACCAATTGTGGGCATCCCCCTGTGGACCGATGGTGACCAGAGCCTGAAGGACCACTGGACCCACTCAGCACTGGCTGTGTCCTCTCATTTTATAAGTATGGAAAATTGAAGTGGCTTGTGGCCTAGCAACTAGTCTGAAGTCACAGCAGCACAGATCCAGGCACGACAATCTCCCAAGTCTCGGGACATCTAAGGACAACCTGGTTTTGTTACAAAGGGCAGGTCAGAGACTCCCATCAGCTCCCCTGTAACCCTGTTCCCAGCACAGGCCCTGCACCTTGCTGATTTTCCTACTCAAAGCTGCAGATGTTGAGGGGCCTCTGGCTTCCCCCAAATCCATTTGAAGAGATGCTGAGCAGACATCAGCTTCCCAGTACCCGCTGTGAGATGAAACACATGTTTTCTGTGTTGCTTTTCCCCCTTGGGCTCCCCAAACATGCTGGAGATATTATTATTATTTATTATTTGCCGAGTGCTGACAGCATACCGAGCATCAGGCCCGGGAGTCTAGGCCCTGCCAACATGGCTTGCAGTCAGCCAGCACGACATAGCTCCCTGGTGACTCGGATACACGCCCAGCTGCTAGAGCTGGCTGCTGGGGACCCTGGCTTCTAAGACATTTCTTCCTACCCCTGACCCCAGCAGCCCATGGTTCTTGACCTCTTCCTGGCCTGAAAGGTTGTCCTCAATCCAGGCAGCTTCAGTGGAGGGCCTGTGACCCTGGGAAGAGTGAAAAGACTCTCTCAGGGCCGGGCTGGCAGCTGTAGGAAGAATCCTCTCAGCTCAGACTTGCAGGTGGCCGGCCGTGCAGGTCCTTGGGAATACCAGCACTCTTTTCCAGGGAAGCTGACTTTCTCGTGCCTTTTTCCCCAGGAGGAAGCTCCCAGACATGGAGAACCCTCTGGGTTTGTCCTGGAAAGTGAGGGAGGCCTGAAAATGCAGGGCAGCCAGCCAAAGACCCCATCATCACAGAGACACTATTTCCACGCAAGAATTTTTTAAAGTCTGAGTTACAGCACAATCATGTTTAAAAAACAATGAAATGTTAAAGATGGAATCAGTGTTTCTAGCTTGTTATATCTCAGGCTGCAAATGATTCAACATGGCACTTCAGAGAAGGCCACTTGAGCCAGGTCCCCCTGTTCCAGTCCTCTGTGCTGGAAGAGTCCCTATGCCCTGTCAGTACCACCAGTCCCTGTATGATGACCTCCAGAAGAGGCCCTGGCTGCCCTGAAGGTGCTCCCAGGAAATAAGTACACAGAGGCCAACGGTGCCTGTGGAATACAGAAGAGGAACAAGCATCTCAGCAAACTTAAGCTGCCCTTTCTGCATGCAGAAATGGGTCTCTAACCTGGTGACGTAGACCCACCATCCAACGCTGCAGACACTTGTCTCCCTATTATCATCAGCTCCCTACCCCACCAACCACATGTTCCCTAGAGCCCTGGAGCCACAGGGGTTTGGGAGATAGCCTGAGGGACACATGCCAGGGAATCTGGAGTACCCCAACTGTCCACTGCTACGTACAGGCCAACACAGGGGTCTCCCACTAAGCAGAAAGCACAACTTCCCTGCCCAGGCCAGGCAGCTGCAAGACTGCATCTCCTCGCACCAGCCACACTCGGTAGCACCAAGTTTGTTGACATGATTGTCGGGGCCACCTCTGTGCCCACAGATGTGTGCTTCATGAAGGCAGGGCGAGGTTAGTTTTCCCCCCACCTTAGAGCCCCAGGGAAAGCATTGAACTTTGGAATGAACTGATAGATGAGAGAACCAAATGGTTGAATGGAATAGCATCGCTTTTATGTACCTGCGCGCACACACACACACGTCTACACACACATGCACACACACACATACACATGTAGACAAGGCAGCCCTCAACTTCCTCCCAGGCCCTCAGCAGGCGGCCTATAAAATAATTCCCATTTGAGAGCAGCATCCATTCTCTGAATGGTTTGGATTCGACACTAGAAAGGAAGAGTGGAGCAAAGAGGCTCCATTCTCCTCCATTCTCCTTCAGACCCCCAATTCAAAGCGGAACCTGTCTGAAAAGGGTTGGCAATGCCCCAAGCTGGCTGTAGGTCCCACAGCGTCTAAGCCCTGGCTTTCTCTGCCTACTGTCATATGAGGCTTCTCATAGCCCACAAGTGCAGCCAAAGAGGACTTCCGAAGGTGTTTGTAGAAGTCTGGGGATCTGTGAGAAGACTTTGCAGGTAAAGGCATTTGCTGCCAGGCCTGAGGACCAGAGTCCTGGGACTCGCGTGGTGGAAGGGGGGATTCTACTCGCATAAGTTGTCCTCAGATCCCCATACATGCATTGAACACACATGTATGTACATCCTCATACACACTAAATAAAAAACATGTCATTTTTAAGCCAGCAGAGTCACACACACCTTTAACCCAGCACTAGGGAGCCAGAAGCAGGTGGATCTCTGTGAGTTTGAGGCCAGCCTGGACTACATAGTGAGTTCCAGGACAGCCAGGGCTACATAGTGAGACCTTGTCTAGAAGGGATAAAAAAAAAAAACAGGTGTAATTTTTAAAAGGGCACATCTGCCCTGAGAACACGTACCCTGGCAGAAGATCCCATGAGCTGACAGCTGCAGAGTCCCTAGGTCCCCTTTTAACTGTTGAGGGCTGCCTCATGGGAGGCTGAGAACAACATTGGAGGAAAGGGGCTCACATGGCCTTGTCCAAGTTCCAAGACATCTGTCTTGAGCGTCTCATGCCCTATATAACTGCATGATCACACCTACTATGTCCTAGGCACCGTCTGCCCAGCTGACGGTGTACGCAGTAGGGACTCATACCATTTTAGCCACAGTCTGCAGCTGTTGCTCCCACGGAGGATTCCCCTGGATTGGGGTGCTGCAGACAGCTGACAACTGGCTCCCTCAAGCCTTCACACACACACACACACACACATACACACGCACCACACATACACATGTGCAGCTCCATCCGTGGTGTGCCAAGGGCCCAGGCACTGCCATTTGGGAGACATTACAGTCTGTGTAGCACACAGTGATTCACAGCCCAAGACATCCTTCCCCAGGCTACTGCGGGCTTTATCGGCTCCACCATCTTCAATTAGGAAGCTTGTCACTCATCTCCAGCCATCAGAAGGAAGTGAGTGAAGAGATTAATGTCTTCTTAAAAACTGCTTTCATCCTTTGAAAGGATTCCTCCCCAGATGCCATTTGCATCTCTAAGAGGAAAGGAAGAAAGGAAGAAACCCAGGGACTGGCCTCCTGGAGCCTCAGCCCTCCTCTCTCTCTCTCTCTCTCTCCCCCCAAGCCAGGCTTAGAGTCCTCCAGCGGGACCAGAGCTAAAGGCGGTGGTGACTCCACAAAGCCCCTCCCATGATAAAGTGTGTCCCTCAGGAGGCATGCCCAGGATACAGCTCATTGAAAGGAGGTCATATCGGAGTAGGGCAGGCCCTTCAACCCAGACAGCTGGTGCCCTTACAAGCAAAGCGACATTTGGACACAGACAGACAGATGATTTCAGGTGAAAATGAAGATAAACTGGTATGGTGGGTCTACACGCCAAGGGATGTCGTGACTGGAAGCCAGAGGAGAAACATGGACCCCGGCCCTCTGAACCTAAAGGAAGGAGATGACTGACTGCTCACACTCTGGTTTTACACTTAGCTTGCAGATCTCTGAGTGGCCAGATCTCCACTGCCTTAAGAACCCATTTGAAGTGTTTTACTGCAGCGGTCCAAGCCAAGCATCATCCCACCAGGACCATTCCAACCTTTCATCTAAGGTGGTGCTTCTCAACCTTCCTGCTGCTGAGACCCTTTAGTACAGTTCCTCACGCTGTGGTGACCCCCGACCATGAAATTATTTTCACTGTCACTTCATAACTGTAACGTTGCTACTGGTATGAATCTAGGTCATCTCTTCTCTGACCCGAGGAGGAGGATGTGACAGCAAAGCCTAGAAGATCACCACCGTGTGTCTTCCTTCATCCCACTCCTCCTGCTGATGTGGTAAACATGTATGTTACCAAGCCCAGCTGTGAGCTACAGTGTAATATCCAGATCTGTCCTCTTTGGTCTCAAGTTGCTGAGTTGCAGGACTGGCTTCCTGGTCCACCTGTCCAGACATCAGACAGTCAAGCTCTGGCAGAAGGAAGATAGGGAAAGGTCTGAAGCCCAGAAATGGCCTCATGCCAGCTCAGGGTCCAAAATAAATGTAAGCAGAGGGAGGCACCAAGTGGGACCTGGGCCAGGCTTACCCGAACCATATTCCATTTGAGCAGGATCCTCTGTAGCTACAGAGCCTGGCAAGGAGCCAGCAAGTGACATTGCTTCGTACACATGTGTGAATGGTTGAATCACTGGAGGAGAGGCAAGAAGGTGCTTTTGTCCAGGAAAGTCATCTGTCCTCTGCCAACAGTCATAGTGCCCAGGGCTTCCTAGGATCAGATCTGAACTCCCTTTCCTGAACAGATGCCACACACAGTAAGAAAGAATCTATAGAGTCTGGCTGCATGGGACTTACCATTCCTATGCCTCTGTTTCCCCATCTGTAAAAGAGGGGAGCTGCAACCTGCTTCTGGGACTGGGGTTGGTGGGGGGAGTCAGTAAGTTAATACATGGAAGGCACTTGGCACAGTGCCTAGCACAGGAAGCATCCTTGGTCAGTGTAAATTGACATTGTTGGTCATCATTTTCCTATGTCCTTACAGTGTGCGGGGCTGGGCTCTCCCATGTGCTGGGCCAGCATTTACTAATGACCCTCTTCTGCATGTGACACCCAATGTCTATGTACAGAGAATTATGCCTTGAGCCAGGAACAGAGAAAGGTTACAAAGGCCCAGTGGGAAAAGGAGATACAGTTCTTGGAAAACGAGAGACATAAAGACAGCATCATCGTGGAGAATACCTTGGAGATTGTGCTGCCGAAAGCATGTCGAATAAGACATTCAGGTTTTGCGGGATGAACAGCAGTTTACCGGGAGAATCACGCCCAGTCTGTAGCAGATATTCCACAAATAACAAGAGGGCAAAGGAGGTAGAAGAGCAACATTCAGGCCTAAGGGAGCAGAACATATAGTCGAGTAGGGAGTACATGAGCAGAAAGTAGGCTGAAGCCAAACAAAGAAAGGTCCTGAATGCCGCACTCAGATGGGTTTGGGGGTCACAGTGAGGGTGTGGTAAATAGGAGCTGGCTGCAGGATACCTGCCTTTCTTCACCATGAACCCTGCTTGCCAGGTCTTGAATTCTCTTCCCAGCAAAGATATCCTCGAGTTCACACCCCTGGAGACCCCAGGTTTGTACCTATTCTGTTTATGGCCATGGTGCCCACAGCTGCGCGCTATCAGAAGAGGCTCTGGATCAAGACCTTTGGGGAGATTTGCATGTCTCCATCAAGTCCCAATTGATGAATGGGTCTAGGCTGAGAGACAATCTCAAGTCAGAAACTGGAGACCCTTGTTGGCATGCTGGCATTCCAGAGCTTCCAGCCTGCTGCTCTTTTTCTCCCCTGCTCCTTCAGCTGAGCCCAGGGATCTGGGCTAGCCCATCCCTTTCCAAATGTGTGTTGTGATGTTCTGTGTGGCAGACACTTGAGACTCCCTCCTGAGCCTCTATGATTTAGCCAGCCAGGTCCCAAGCTGTGCTCTGACCTCACCTCCTGGCAGAGGTGCTGTCAACATTGCCAGTATCACCCAACTGTCTACCCAGCAGCTGGGGCCACACTTTAGCAGCTGCCCCAAGCTGGCACTAAAATTAGGTGACCCATTAGACCCAGGACATGGAGATCATGGGCAGGGTGCCAACATTGCTCCAAGGGTCATTCCTCCCAGCCTAGAACTCAGGACCAAGTGAAGACTGCAGCCAAGCGTCCCCATATCCCCAGGGAAACAAAGGGAAAGCTTTGACTTTTGGTTGGTTTCATAAGCTACTCCTGGTGATAAATAGTGCACACTGCAGCAGAACTTTCAAATGTATTCTGCAAGTTCCTCCCCTCTTTGTGGATGTTTTGAATGGGAGGACACACTGTGGGAGGCAGGAGAGATGGCTGAGCCTGCAGAAACACTGACCACCAGGGCCCACGACCTGAAGGGAAGAACCGACTCCCACAAGTTGTCCCCTGACATCCAGCAAATATGTTGTGGCACACGTGTGTACACACGCATACATACACAGAAATAAATACTTCAGAAAGAAGAAAACACACTACACAGGCGATGTATGACGTGTCTCTTCCCTTCTTTGACATCACTTTGGAAAATCATTAAAGACTCGCTGTATACATCAACTGGAAACAATGAATATATAATATTCCATTTTATCACTGTGCCACAATTAATATGATAAAAACCCCCATTGTTGAGCCCATAATCTGCACCCTCTTTGGACTATTTAAGCAATCAGTGAACATTTATGGGCAAGAGACTTTGTCCACATCTCTGATGGTTTCCTCTGTGTGGGTTTCAGGCACTGCACACATGGGTCATAGGGGAAGCAGGTAGCAAGGCCCACCCTTTCCAAAGAGTCACACCAGAGGCTAGACCTTGAAGCCACCCTTCCAGCTCTGGCCATGGGTCCTTACAGACAGTTTGCTCGTTCAATCCTGCGACAATCTCTCTCCAAGAGAATGTAGTGACTACAGAACTTGCCTGCCAAGCACAGCAGGCCCATGTCTCTGCAATGCAAGATAGAGCCACAATTCCTTCTCTCTAAACCAGCCACAGCACACAGAAAACACATCCCTGCTCCAGCCTCAGGACCCAGGGACTCTGAGTGGCACCCACTCCAGAGTATATGGACCTTAACTAAAAGTCAAAGTGAAATACATTGCTCAGCATTTACAAACCTCACCTCCTCCTTTCTCTCTCTGTTTTCTGCTCTTGCCTCCCCTCCCCTCCCCCTCCTCCAGCTCGCTCTATTGCACACACACCCAGGAAGCAATCCCCTTCCAAGGTACTAGCCATCCCCAGCAAGGTTAACTGATGACCCAAATTATGACACCAGCCCTAAGCTAGCATCCCATAAAGCAACTCGCCTCGAAGGGAATTGCCTCTGCATTTCCCAGCAGAGAAGCTCAACTCGCAGCTCAGTGTAAATAGGCTGTCTCTGGGCCCACTACGTCACCGCACTCGCTGGCAAGTTATGGATGGCACTATGGAATCACTGTCATAAATACAGCCCCTCTGTTAAACAAAGCCGACAGCTTTGTGCCAATAACCTTTGAACCACTCAAGCCCAGTGTCAATTGTATTTGTCTTTGAGCTGAGGTTTACTCTAGACTGTTTGCTAAATCAGGGCTCATCTGTGGAGATAATTCAAATATATTACAAGCACCAGGCAGACACGAGGCCCTCCCCCACATGACTTCAGCATGGGTCTCTGCCACAGCCGGCTGCAATCCCCTAACCGTTCAGCAAGTTAGACTTGGAAAGGGCGAGAAAAGCAGGGCAAGCAAGGGATGCGGAGGCCTGGACGAGAATGGGCTCTGCTGTCGTTCCCACCATCCCCACACAGAGTCCATTTCTCCTGAGGGAATCCAGTACTGTCTTCCCAGAACGTGGGGAACTTCTGCTCAGAGAGTTGTTCGTATAACACAATCAGACTCTAGAATGGAATCAGCTCTGCAAATGGGAACCTGGAGAGCGCAGAATTATAGACCCAGACACTAACCAGTGCTGAGGAACAAGAGTAAAATCCTCCAAGTCCTTCTGGGGCTAGACAGAAGAGTGACCAACACTTTCACACGGAGACTGTGGCAAATAAACATGCCGAACAAAAGCCAGACAGCAAAGAGCACTGTAGTCAAACCAGCTGTAGTTACCACTGCCCAGGAAGGCTGGCTAGTCTGTGCCCTGTGCCTGCTGCGGCCCTGGACTGAGGCCAAGACAACAGAACTCAAGCAAGACTCCTCCCTTGGCCATTCTCTCAGCTTTGCCCACTTGCCTTCTAAAGCTGGGGCCCTCTCAGCTGCAACCTGGACTCTCTAGGTTCCTCTCACCATTTGGGGGCTCTGTCCAATGTAGTCACAAGCCTCCCGCCTGGCAGGAACCCAACCCCTCCCTCCCACCACCGGAAGTGAAATAGAGGCCAGAGAAGTACCTCACTCTGCTTCCTCTCATGATTATGAAGCTGCAGGCTTGACAGGTCAGGGGTGAGGGCGGGGGTCAGGGTGTTGAGGGTTGTGTTTAGATTATGTCCCATGAGCCTCTTTGAAACTCAATAAGGAACACCCTGTGGAGAATGGGAGAGGCCAAGAGTGAATACAGCTGTGTCATGGTCAACAGAGGCCGACCAGCTGTGTACCCTCGGGCAGTCATGGGCACCCATCCCTCATATCTGTAAAACAGGAATCATTTGCTTGGCCTAAAGATCCAGTAAGATCCTGAAGTGTGCTTGCCAGCAGAAAGGACTGCGGCCCTTGAGGTTAGGGGCTGGCTTTTATCCAACAAAGAAGAGAGAGCCAAGAGTGGTCCAGGTACCATGCCTGCTTCACTGGGCGGGGGCGCCCTTACAAAAGGCAATGCCCCTGTAGTCCACTCCACTCTGATACCCTGGGATTTGAGGCCAGCCTCAGCCTCTACCTCAATCAGTACCGTGGGAGCTAAAGGAGGACCAGGGTCGAAGAGATGGTTGCCACTCACCTCGAGGAGCCCCGCCCCTGCTCAGGATGTGGGAGACCCCCGGTGACTTCCACTTCTCATCTCTGCTAGCACCTGGGAGATGGGAGGCAAAGGTCGCGGGGTTTGGCACCTGGAGCATCTCTCTGCACCTCGAGGAAGCAGGGAAGAAGCAGCGCCTGGGCTGCTCAGGAGAGACGGCGACGTTTATAAATGACCCTCTTAGCTGTTCACAAGACACCTTCTGAAAGAAAGCAGAGGAGGAGAAATAAACTTGAAGTAGGGAGCCCTGGCGGGAGCCTGCGATGCGCTTTGATAAGCCAGCTGCGCCAGTATTTCTTCCCGGTTTTTATGGCCGACTTTACAGCCCTGTGTTTGGGGCTCTTTATCAGGGGCCGGAAGGGGACAGTGAGCAAGATCCCAGGCAAGAAGCCTTCCCCACAAGTCCTCCGACAGATACTGCCCCATCTGGAGATCAAGATAACCTGTGTCCCTTCCAGTCCAGGCAGCTGTCCCCCACACATCCAGATCTGGGGCAGACAAGACATTCCTCAGCGTAACAGTAAACATGCAGATCCAAGCCCTCTGGAAACCTTAACGGGACCGAAACCACATGAAATCAAAAGCAGGGTTGGAGCTGGGACAGGTTCTCCAGAGACCAGACGACAGTCCGTCTCATTAGGGCATAGACACTTTGTCCCAGAGCCCACTAAAGTCAGGCAGGGTGTCTCAGGAACCCCTACCCCCACCCCAGTTTAGCTTAGTGCTCACAGCTGGGACCGAGAGAGAGCGCAGCTTGGGCCTGAGGTTCTGTCATCGCCCCCATTAGCTCACCAGGATTGTATCATGGTTAAAAACATGGGGAAAGGGCCCCTCACATCAGGCAGCCCAAGTCTCAATTCCAGCTCCCCCCCTCTTGCTATTGGCCAGCAACCCTCTGGCCTTGCTTTTCTCACCTGTCAAATGGCCCAAGCAATAAGTTCCTACTGTGAGGAATGGGACACACAGAGAACTCAACCAACAGGAGCAGTCTTCATATTGGATGGTGCCAGAGTTCACAGCTCATCTTCCCAGACTGGCTGTACCCCTGAAGCCTCAAGCTATGCCAGCCTCACCGAAGATGGTTGCTTTTTGTCCTTAGGGCATGGCTTCTCACATGGATCGCTGTGCTTGGGGACGAAGGGCTAAGAATTGGGAAAAGGTGTAGTCCTAATCCCCAGGAGGTCCAATCTGAGGCCATAACCAAGCCTACAAGACAGGCTACATTCAGACAAACCTGCTCAGCGAACAGGAAAGTGGACAGCCAGGGTCAGGGAAGGGAGGTTGGAGAAGGACTCTCAGCAGACAGTCTGTGCTGGGTGAGTAGTAAAACTCTTCTCTGCAGTGTGGTACCAGGTCCTTGGTGAACAGGGGAGGGAGGCAGAGAGGCCTGGAC
>LOEQ01000125.1:121069-134171 GCA_001685075.1 Bramus lutescens | reverse complement strand
GAGAGAGAGAGAGAGAGAGAGAGAGAGAGAGAGAGAGAGAGAGAGAAACAATTTTTTAATCCACGTAGCATGACTGAAGAACATTCCAGTCTGCATTTTGTAGCATGCTCTTCCTCTCCTCCCTGTTGCTGTATTTTGTAGCATGTCCTTCCTCTCCTCCCTGTTTCTTGGTGGTGGACAGCTGGTTCCTTGAATACATTCAGGTTTACCCTAAGCAAGGCTGCAGGTGCTCCTTTTCATAGCAGGCACATGGTTCTGCTGGTTTCTTGTTGATACTCAATGGCCAGACCCATTGCTTCTCCAGAGCTGAAGTGGGTGACATGCTATCATTTCTAATTTATCAGCTGGAACACTTTATAGAAATAGCATGCATGGTGGCACACCTGAAATCCCAACACTTGGGAGGCTGTGGCAGAAGGGTTATGAATTTGGAGGCAACCTGGGCTCCAGAGCATAGTCTTGTCTCCAAACGAACAGTCAGGAACTGCAGTAGGAGTGGCCTCACAGTAGATGACCCCTTAAGGTTAGGGTTCATGTCAGAAATACCAGTGAAGCTTGACTCTCCGTAATTTCCTTTTCAAGAGGAAGACTTAGTCCCTTGCCTTCTTGGCCTCACTTCTATTTTTGAGGATTTTCTAACCATAGTACTTATTATCCTTATGCCTCACGTTGTCTCATCTGTGGCCAGCAGAAGTATCTCCAAATTATCTTCTGCATCCTTTTGCAAATAAACTCTGACAGCTTTCTTACAGGGAAGATGACAAGATCCAGGATAAGCTGTTTCTCTAAGCTCTGGTTCCAACATCTCATCATAGATACTAAGAATGTGTAACTGTTGAGTTGGTTTGTGTTCTAGCCATTGGTGGAGAAGATAAAACGCCCCTGCTGTTAATGCTGACATTCCCAAAGCAAGCACAGAACCACAAACTTTGAATTCAACAGTGTCTACACATCTCTATCTCCCTTTTCCATGAGCATCCTCATTTTCAGTAGCATGAGGTGGTCCCAGCATTCAGGATGCTGAAGCAAAAGGAACCCAAGTTTGGGTCTGCCTGGGCTACACACAAAAGCTTGCTATAAACAGACAGATAAATACCACAAACAGGCAACACGGAAGATGGAAAAAAAACAAACAAAATGTAAGCCGTCCTGGGTGGAAGATGTAAGCTGCTGGTGGAGTGCTTGCCTACTACGTGTGAGTACACCCTTCACCCTGAAAAAAAAAACATAAGGAAAAAGTCCACAATAGCCCATGTGCTGTATCACAGATTCCACAGTGTCTCAGAATAACACTACTGTGTGCATCACAACTAAGGCGATGGTTAAACATGGGTCCACGTGGTAAGACCCTGTTGCTGAAGACAGCACAAGCTTTCAGAAGAGAGAGGACCACAGATAAGGAACAGGCCATAAAGAAGTCTCAAATCAACCAGGAAATGCTCTCCCTGCTGGCCAGCTCTCGGAGGGCCAGCCCATGCTACAGGCACTTATTGGGTAATTAATTACACACTAACTGGACCTAGTGGGCCATCCAAAAATTTGAAAGATATGACATTTTGCCAGAGGCATCATGGGAAGGATATGGAGAAAATTGGAGGGGGAAAGGAAGATAGATAGGATCATATTTTATTGTATGTATGCATGAAATTCTTAAAAAAAATAAAATAATTTTTAAAATAAAAACACAATTTTGCCAGGCAGTGGTGGCGCACGCCTTTAATCTCAGCACTCAGAAGGCAGAGGCAGGAGAATCTCTGTGAGTTAGAGGCCAGCCTGGTCTACAGAGTGAGTTCCAGGACAGCCATGGCTACACAGAGAAACCCTGTCTAAAAATAAATAAATAAAGTTTTAAAACTTTTTGTAATGGCTCTCATCTTTCAGTCCTGCTATTGCCTTAGAATCAAAGAACATATTCATTATAGGCTTTGTTTTTCCTGTGAAATAGCAGTCAGCATTACTTCTACAAACAACTATACCTGCCATGTTCATCACCAAAGCAACGAAGTGATCCCTCTTCAGCCATTCGGGCTGGTTGCGACTTTTTCTTAAGGAAGCACACCCCATGTTTCTGAACATCAGTGAGTCTGGTGCCTTTTTAGAAAGCCTGAGACCTCTCTGTTCACCTGACTTCTTGGTTCGCATTTTCTTTCCTGAGGAAGTTGCACATGTCACCCTACTCTCCATGGGCAGAGAGCACAGCCATGGAGAAATGTGATGACGATTGGTTTCTTCATTAGCTGGACTCCCCACACTTTGAAGCTCAATTGTTTCTCTCCAGTGCCCTAGCATTTGCTGGGTTGAGTTCATATTCTTGGGTGTGCTATGTGCACCCTTTCAACATACATATTTTGAGGTGATTTTTCTTGGGTTTAGATTTTAGCATTCTGACCCCTGGACATTTGAAACCCAAGAGTTCCCACCGTCCTTACACAGGCACCGCCCCTCAACACCAGTACTCAGCACTTTCTGTATTTATCACTTCCATTCACAATGAGATTTTCAATTCCTCAACTTAACTCAGGCTACCATCTGTATTTAGCTGTTTGCTCTACTTTAGCCTTTGTTTTCTAAATGGTTTTGTTTGGTTTCTAGTTGTTTCTTAAGTTTTGAAATTTGTTTCCATTCCTTCCTATACCTGCAGAGTCTTCCTGAACATTCCTTTGCTTTAGGGCTGGATGCCTTCCTGATTATCTGATTTTGTAGACTTATCTTTACAGTGGAAGAAAACAAACAAAATGTAAGCCGTCCTGGGTGGAAGATGTAAGCTGCTGGTGGATCGGATCCTCTATGATCCGATTCCTTGTTCTGTTTTCTTATGATAAGGTGTGATATTTTACCTTCGTCCTTTCCTATTGTGCTTTTCCTCCTGAATTCATTTCCTAACCTTGAAAAACTATGCTTCTAACTCCATTCATTTTTTTTGTCCTTGAGTACACCACTTCATTTTAGGGACTGTTTGAATTCTATTTCCTTCTGTTTTATCTACCCCTATTTTTTTTTTAAATCTGTCTCCAGCCTGCTAGATCTTACGCCCATTCTCCTAAGTGCACAGTCCTTTAGAGGGAGCCCTTCTTGGTCAGTTCTGCAAACTCCTTGGTTCTGGGTTGTTCTAGCCCCTTCAGAGATGACTGAGAACTTTCTGTGCTCACTACTGGTGTGGGCAGTGCAATTCTTGCTTTGGATGGCTACCCTCACCTCAGCCCAGCACAGTTGCCCCCTAGTGCCCCTCTGCTTCCTCCTCTTAGGGACTGGCACTAGTGTGGTTGAGAAAGCTGCCCATGAGTCTTGAAGATGAAATCTAGTTCCTCTGTTTATAAATAAGAGAGAATTCAGGGAGGTTGTCCAGTCACATTGCCACTGCTGCTTCTGCCAGTATCTGATGCTACTGCAGAGGTCAAAGGTCTTTTAAACTGTTTCTATAGAAAAGTTCTAGCAGCAAAATGCCCACGAAATAGTTTAACATTTTCAGAAATAAAACAGACAACGTAGACCAAAAGCACTGACGTGCTCACCTCGAAGAGTCGGAACATCCTGTAATGTATGTTGTAATTGGTCCCCAAGACCATGAAGGCGGCACTGGCGGTGATAGAGCTGATCATGAGCACCTGGAAGAAAGAGCTCTTCAGGACCTTCCGGAAGAACTTCTGACATTCCACATCCTTCCTCCTGTCAGAGGGGTGAGCGAGAGGTGTGGTTACCACAAACCACCCCTCTTAGGGGTTGTTTTCCCCATACCGTGAAAATAAACATACAGAGGCCCTGCAACATGTGGTCAGGACAGCCTGTCCCCACCCTCCACCCAGAGCGGTCACCACTTCTCAGACCCAGGAAACACTACCTCCACTTACTTAACAAATTGTCCCCAGGTGACTACTGTCAGTAAACACCAGGGAAGCAGGAATATATCTCATAGGAAAAACTGATAATGGGTAAGTACATACACCCATGTGCACACCCGTGCACACACAATCTACAATGAAAAATCAAACATTCTAACAGAAAGGGGACACACATCCAATCATGACAGTACAAATGGAATTGGGGATACAAAGTAACACCTTCATGCTTTTTCCCAGAAATTCAGTCCAAATTTCCATGTGACAGTGAACTCAGGCGAGGGTGGAGTGTGAAGGGACACGCTTAAGGAACAGGGAACCTACACTGATCAGCTTAATTTGATGAAAAACAAAACAAAACCCAGAACTGTTCCTGTCCTCTCCCCAAACTCTAGCCCAAAAGAACACAACCTGAAAAGTACGTGGTGACTTAGTTCAACACATTTCTCCCAGGGTATTTATAGTAATGAGAACAGGGAAATTGATTTTAAAATCTAACAGAAAGGACTGGTTACAGGCTGGTGAGATGGCCCAGGGGATAAATGCTCTTGCTGTCATGCCCAACAACCTGAGCTCAACCCCCAGGGCCCACATGGTAGATCCCAAAAGTTGTCCTCTAAGCTTCACAAAGGTGTCGGGGCACACGCATGCCCCATATATATTTTTTTAGTTTTAAAAGACTAGTTAAGTAAACTATGGAATATCATACCATGAAATACTGAAGTACTTCCGAAAGTATATCTACGCATTTTCTCATGGCTTAGAAAAATGATTAATGATCTGGTGGAGAACAAAGCACAAAAACAAGATGAAAACATACTCATCTCAAAAAGATTTCATCCATGTACAAGTAAGGGGGAGGGCACCAAGAGCGATGGCAGCCACATCCCAGCAGTGCTTGCAGGAGGGGCGAGGCCACAGGCATTCTTTTTCCTGTTCAGTCACATTTATCTGTGCTTTAAAAGTTTTCTTAAAGAGTAGTGTGTTTTACTATCTGTAGCAAATGAATACGTTCTTATACTCACACAGAGAGAGAGAGAGAGAGAGAGAGAGAGAGAGGAGAAAGAGAAAGAGAAAGAGAGAGAAAGAGAAAGAGAAAGAGAGAGGGAGGGAGAGAATTCAACGGCCTGCACCTGAGGCCCCAAACCTATTCAGGAGGCTGAGGCAGGAAGATAGCTTAGACCTACAACATAATGAGGCCTTCACCTTAAGACACAGAACACCAAGGAGATGAAGCCCCCTGGCCTCTGTGGGCACCACACAAGCAGGTGATGCAGGTGGTACACATATACACATGCTGGCACTCACATAAAACACACAGAAAAAAAACAACAAAAAGAACACAGACAATTACTGTGGAATATTACTTTAATGATGTAAAGATGTGTTGCGTTTGTTCATGCTGTACTTGTTTAATTATGTAAAAATGTGTTGCTGTTTCACCCTTGCCTGCCTAAGGCAAACTGATTGGTCTCATAAAAAGCTGAATGGCCAATAGCTAGGCAATAGAGGGATGGGCATGGCTGGTGGGCAGAGAGAATAAGTAGGAGAAAGAGAGAGGGGAGAGGAGGGAGAAAAAGAGGGAGATGCCCAGGGCCAGCCAGGCAGGCAGCCCCCAGCTAGCCAGACACTGAGTAAGACATACATAGGGAAAGAAAGGTAAACAGCCCTGAGGTAAAAAGGTAGATGAAGAGAAACAAGTTAATTTAAGGTATAAGAGCTACTGGGACATAAGCTAATGCCAAGCATTTGTAACTAATAACAAGTCTCCAAGCCATGATTTGGGAGCTGGTTCGTGGCCTAAAAAAAGACTGCTACATTTGGCATTCCATTGTGGGGCCCAATTTTCCATATAGGGCCTGAGAAAGCTGGAAAAAAAAAACAAAACAAAAATGGATATGACTCCTTTAAGAGGCTCTGCAGTCAGATGTCTTTGCCATTTCTATAGTTTTAGACGTGGTTTGCACTGTACTTCCTATTTACTCAGGTAATATTATCTCCTTCTGGGGTCTTTGATGGAGTTGAAGACTCGGTAGTTACAGCACTCCTTAGTTATGATAGAAGGTAAATTAGGTACAAAACTTTGGACTCATCAAGATAGGATAAATAATGGACTGAATTTGCCAAATACAAATGGATTGGATATGTGTAAATGTAATTCTCACTTGATAATTGTTCTTTTTGTATACAGTTTTACATTTAAAAACCTCCTTTTTCTTTAGACAAAAGGGGGAAATGTTGTGGAATATTACTTTAACAATGTAAAAGTGTGTTGCATTTGTTTATGCTGTATTTGTTTAATGATGTAAAGATGTGTTGCTTTGCCTGCCTAAGGCATCTGATTGGTCTAATATAAAGCTGAACAGCCAATGGTTAGGCAGTAGAGAGATAGGCAGGGCAGGCAGGCTGAAAGAACAAGTAGGAGGAGGAATCTAGGCTCCAGAGGAGAAGGAAGGAGAGAACAAGGGAGAAAGAGAGACCTGGGACATACAGAATGAAAGGTAAAAAGCCACAATGCAAAATGTAGATGAAGAGAAACAGGTTAAATTAAATTATAACAGCTGGTGGGACAGAACTAAGCTATGGCTGAGCATTCATAACTAATAGTAATTCATAACCAAGAAAGCCCGCTACAGACTATATACCTTATAATCTATAACAAAATATGTAATTTGATTTGAAATAGGTCTTGTAGAAAAAGGGGAAAAAGCCTTCAAATTATCTAATACTTTAATAAACAGTGGAGTCTAATTCAGACTCCAGGTGAATGGCAAATGTACCAGCCTCACCCTCCAAAGACACCAGCATGTGTGAGACAAGCTCTTCTCCCTTGGGATGCAGAGAAGTCCCTATAGAAGAGGCTAGGAGAGTTCATGTGCCTGTCCCCATGCTGCTCTTCCCACATTTTCTAACCATGGAGGTAAAGGATACTTACTTAATCTTCTTGAATCTTGCATACAATGCCTCTGATGCGGTGCCAAACAGTGAGCTAGACACAACTCTTACAGGGTTGTGGTGAAAGTATTAGGACATTTCCCAAATTTTCTATTTTTATCCCTTGCTTTTATCATATAACCAAAAATCCTCTGCCTAAGGATTTCCTTGGCACCTGGATTCTAAGCAGCAGCAAGAGGGACCCTGGAAAGGATTCTCTGCTCTATGAGGTCACTCTTAGGCATTCCAGCAGTTACTAGCCTGAGAAGGAGGCCTGTGGGCTCAGCCACTTGAAAGTCTCTCTTCTTGAGGTGGGGATTCCCCAAAGAGGATGAGCGTCTAGCAACAGAAGGTAAAGCAGGACAACATTGGAAACGTGAAGACGTCCCTTCATGACGTGCCCACTCTACAGACAAAGGTCTTTTATAAGATGGTAGGACAAGTCGAGAATCATGTAGGAGAAAAAATTAAGTTTTCTGAGTTTGTAAGGGACAGAACACACCCAGAGCCAACACCTGGGACAGCCAGAAGGAAAGGAAGATTGCAGTGGGTGAGGCAGTGGACATAAAGGCCCAGGGAAAGCAGAGAAGGCATCTCCAAGTCTTGCTATTTGGAGGTTTTGGATGTGGTTACCTGTTGACGGAGGTTTCTGTCCCACCAGGTTCCGTGGCTATTTAGTCCCAAAAGAAACACACAGAGGTCTACATTAATCATAAACTGGTTGGCCTATTAGCTCAGACTTCTTATTAACTCTTACATCCTACATTAATCCATAATTCTTGTCTGTGTCAGTCATGTGGCTTGGTACCTTTTATCAGTGAGGCNTAATCATAAACTGGTTGGCCTATTAGCTCAGACTTCTTATTAACTCTTACATCCTACATTAATCCATAATTCTTGTCTGTGTCAGTCATGTGGCTTGGTACCTTTTATCAGTGAGGCATTTTCATCTTGCTTTCTCTGTGTCTGGGTGACAACTGCAGACTGAATCTTTCCTCTTCCCAGAATTCTTCTATTCTGGTCACCCCGCCTATACTTCCTGCCTGGCTACTGGCCAATCAGCATTTTATTAAACCAGTCAACTGACAAACCTTTACAGGCTACAAGACCATTGTCCCACAGTAGGTACCAAGACTCCTTTCCTGAGGAAAATGTAAACAATGTCTGAAGTCCCAAGAACGAATTAAGAGAAGACTGCATCAAAGTTCACACCCAGGGAATCAGTGAGTTTATTGGGCTTACTTACAGAGCACAGATAAGGGGTTACATACAGGAGGTAGATGCATAAATGGAGGCACCCTCCCCTAACCCTCACCAGCCTATAGACTCTAGCCTTGCCCTCAGGCCACAAGTAATCAGCGCAGAACTGCATGCAACTCTGGAACGGCTGGATACTCAGGTTCCTGTGGGCCTTCCCATTCTTCCTTCCATTGGGGATGTCAACAGTCAGCAAGCACAGCTGGGATTGGGGATGTCAACAGTCAGCAAGCACAGCTGGGATGATCCTGCAAGCCAGCACAGCTGAACTCCCAACGATACTGGTTTCTTGCCTCAGAGGATAGTCATGAACAACGTGGAAACTTTGAGTGTGAGGAATGAGCGCAAGACCGAGAGATGTTTTTAAGTACAAGAGCTATAGGGATTTAGTTCTGTTTAACCTTCAAAATTACTATCTCTCCCCCTCTTTGGCTTGATTCTCACAAGGCAAGACATGGAGATCTGGATTGCTGGGTGGGTAATATTAAATGTTTAATCACTGAGTTAGTCAACCTCCTGAAAACACAAGTTCTTGAGCTACAAGGAAATGGGGTATCCACCCCACTATCTCTCCTGTCCCTAATATTCTTTCTTCTCTGTTATTTGCAGTGTTAGGGGTGGAACCCACAACCTTGTATGTTGTGCCTCTACCCCAGCTAGTCCTTAATATTCTAAACATGTGTCCAGGTCCATTGCTGGTAGGAAAATACTCAAGCAACTAAAACACTGAATTGAGAAATAATAGCATCTATACCCGCTCAAGAGAAGAGGCAAGTCCTGGTGATTATACTCAACAATATTATGTCACATAATAAAATTAGGAGAGGACTTCAAATCTGATCCCAAATGGTGAGAGTTGGAGACAGAGCGAAGGACCCCGAGCTGGTCAATGCAGAATATATGCATGCACTAGTACATCACACCGTGTCTCATAAAGATACACAATTTTTTAAAACTGATTTTCTGACACAGTCTGACATAGCCCGGGCTGGTCCCAAACGTCATATGTAGCAGAGAATGACCTAGGACTCCAGCCCCCTCTTCCTAAGTGTGGTGTGCTGGGATTACAGGTATGTGCCACACCTAGTTCCATCCCATTATCTGCAGATTAAAGAAAAACACACAAAAAGCAAAGCTTTAAAAAGTATTTGGTAACTGCAAGTGAAGTGATGTCCTTCCATACACCAGACAAGCCAAGACGGAGTGTGGGGTCCAAGGGAAGTACCAGGAGAGGACTTACAACCTCCCTATACCACACACCACAAACCCAGAAACACAAGCTTTGGTCAGACCATGGCTTCACTCTCCCCTCACCCACACGGCACCATGTGGAAGCATCTAGAACAGTGGTTCTCAACCTGTGGGTCGCAACCGCTTAGGGTCGAATGACACTGGCACAGGGATCACCTAAGACCGTCCTGCATGTCAGGCAGCGTAACAGTAGCAAAATAGAGCTATGAAGTAGCAACAAAAATGTTATGGTTGGGTCACCTCAATATGGGGAATTGCCTTAAAGGGTCACAGCATTAGGAAGGTTGAGAACCACTGAGTTAGAACCAAGAGGATCTGAGAACTTCACCTTCCAGCTCAGCATATTCACCCGTCAGCGTATGTGTCCCACGATGGTCTTCGTGTGCTTCTGGGTTAGGTTTTAGGACTGTGCTTATGTACCCCCTCCTACCCCCTACACCTCCACATCCCACCCTCAGACGCACACCCCCCTGCAGTGTGCTATCAGGGCCTTCTTTACTATACCCTCTAGCTGAGAGTCTCTCAGGCTTCTTTTCTTCGACCTCCATCTTCTTCTTGTCCTTTTCTCTTCTTTTTACTTCTTAACTATAACCTTTGTCAATGCAAAAACAAACCTGGATCTCACCTTCAAAAGGAAATAAGAGGTAGTTTATCATAGAGCCATTTTGCATGACTACCACCCAGGAACACAGGCTCAGCTGTCAAGAACTTAACACCGCTCTCCCAGAGGCCCTGAGTACAGCTCCAGCACCCATGTCAGACAGCTTACAACTGCCTGACTCCAGCTCCGGGGATTCTGTACCTGTGGCCTCCACAAGCAACTGGACACATGCATATTCACACAAAGACACACACACTTCACATTTTTAAATAACTCAGGTTGGCTTATTATATGTCTGACTAGATGTAATAAAAAATAACTCAAGCTTCAGGTTCAAATCATTCTGTATTTAAGGATCAACTATACAAAAATGTATGTATGTAAAAACAAACAAATTTATGATTTAACTTATTCACATAAATGGCCTTAAAAACACTGCAGATGACCAGGTTCCGATCTTTACACGCATGGAAGGCCATCACAGAGAAGCGGCAGTGCGGTCGATGAATTGGGCCAGCTTCACATCACGCTTGCTCAAGCCTCCACAGTCGTGCGAGGTGAGAGTTATCTGGACCTACGGAAGGGAAAACACCTTTTCAGATCTGAGCAGAGACCTGCGGGAGAGACCCTGGGTGTTTCAGAAGCCAATCTATCCTTAAACATTCCTATCTGAGAACCAAAGGGTAGATATTTAGAAAATACTAATGTATGAATAAACACTGCATTTCCCAAACCCAGTGAGCTTGGGGTACAGGCTGCACCAAGCTGGGTGCGATTGCCACCCAGGAGGGAAGGCTCCCAGAAGATGAGGGAAGTCAGCAGCCAGGATGGAAAATCTTGCTTCCTGGGAAGCACGAACGGAGACAGAAGCGCCATTTTAACTCCCAGAACTTTAATTATACCAACCCTGCTCAGGCCACCAAGAAAGGGCAAGCCGACCTATCGGGCAGTACCTGACTGAGGTAGAAAAGCAGGCGACCAAATGAGGGAACATGGATGAGCTCATCATTCAACAACAAGATTAAAAAGCAAAAGTGTCCAGAAAGTAGATGCTCATCCTGGAACTGGACAATTAGAAACTGCTTCTTTTTAAATCACAATAGAGAAATTCTCTTTTTCTCAGAGGACGTAGGATAAGTGGCTTTTAGACATAGAGCAAAGAAAAGCCAGCCTACAATTTGCAATCCCAGAGAACCTAGACAACCAAAGAGGACCCTAAGAGAGACATACATGGATCTAATCTACATGGGAAGTAGAAAAAGACAAGACCTCCTGAGTAAATTGGGAGCATGGGGATCATGGGAGAAGGTAGAAGGGGAGGGGGAGAAAGGGAGGGGAGGGAGGAAAATATATAGCTCAATAAAAGCAATTTTTTAAAAAGCTACTAATAGGGAGTGGAAACAGCCCAAGAAAAAGAAGTGCATTGTAGTCAACAAAGCTGAACGGAATTGGAGTCTGAAGAGCACACTTTGACATCAGACATGGAGATGCAGAGGTTAGAGTCTCCAGATAGTTTTTGCTCTTGCTTTGGCCCAGTATCTCTTCACTGTGCTCATTCTCCTCCATTTTGGAATGGTGATATATGTCCTGTGCCATACGTTGGAAGTATGTGATCTGCTTTTTGATTTTATGGGGTATTACAGTTAAGAGATTGTATGAATCTCAGTAGAGACTTTGGACCTTTACAGGATTGATGCTGTGATAGACTATGGGGCCTTTCAGAGTTGGGCTAAAAGCACTTTGCATTATAATATGGCTACAAACCTCTGGGGGCAGGGAGTGGAATGTAGTAGTGGAATGTAGTAGCCCATAGGGAGTGGCTGTGTTGAAATAAGTTTATTACAGGGGTGGCCTTTGAGGTCTCAGACACCCAAGCCAGGCCCAGTGTGGCACTCTCTCTTCCTGCTGCCCATCGACCTGGATGCAGAACTCTCAGCTACCTCTCCAGCACCATGTCTGCCTGCGTCCTGCTAAGCTTCCCATCGTGATGACGATGATCTAAACTTCTGAACTGTAAACCAACCCCAATTAAATGCTTTCCATTATAAGAAAAGAAAACCTCAAAGAAATCTAGATAGCTATCCAGAATGGTGAGAGATTCTTTGGGGTGTGGATATCCTCGCTGTACCCCTTAAAAGATTTTAGTCTGCCCTTTGGAGATCAAATCTTTAATAAACATTACTACAAAGAGACAGTTGCCGAGATTTATTTCAGTGAGACACATAAGGCCATGCTATCTGATTTGCTACCATTCCTTTTAATAAATTGTTTTCAAATTAAAACTCTGAGGTCTCAGGTAACTGAGTTGGCCATGGCAGCACATGCCTATAATCCCACAAAACAGGAGGGCCTCCCACCAGCCTGGTGCTCTCAGTGAGTTCCAGGGTACACAAGGAGACTCTGACTTAAATAATATACCCCTTCAAATAAATACCCCTCCACAAAAATTACGTAAAATTCTATCTTCATGGCTGATATTCACGATTAACTCAGGATAGTCCAAACTTCTGCGATAAATGTTGGAAGCCAAGCCTAAGGAGCAAAGGACTATAGTTCTGCTCTCAGGAAAGCCCTGAACTCTGCCAACAATGACACAGGGTTTCTGAGCGAGAGTTAAGAGTACATCCTCAACACCACATTCACAATAAGTTTCTTCAATTCTCAAATTAGTGATTGCAAGATAGAGGTCCAGTTACCTTGTTGTACACGTTGAACCATTCTGGGTGGTGATTCATCTTTTCTGCCTGCAGGGCAACCCTGGACATGAAGCCAAAAGCCTGCAAAACACCAAGTCTGGAATTACGGGCCCTGCTCCGCACTCTGTAGCTGGGAGACCCCAGAGCCACCCATCCAGATGAAGGCTCATTGGGATGCTGGGGAAGCCTCAGAAATCACACGGGAAGGGCTGCTCTCTGTAGGCCAGGGCACCAGGGCAGCAGACTGCTAGGTGGGGAAACAATCTGGCTCAAATAAACAAACCAGGAAATGAGTGTCACCTAGTGACCTGTCTGGACTGCTTAATTGTCCTAAGCCTCCCGACTGCACAGGAATAATTCTCTTCAACCCGGTGCCTTGGGTCTACCTGCCCCAAATCAAGAGAGCCAATTTACTCCTTAACCATTCCTTCTGTTTTTAGTGAATGGGCTGCCTCGGCCATCAGCTGCAAGACTATGGAGAAAGGCCCATAGCTGTCCCAGGCCACACGTCAGGGACAGCCAGTGAA
>LOEQ01000125.1:81309-112380 GCA_001685075.1 Bramus lutescens | reverse complement strand
AGACAGACAGACAGACAGACAGATAGATAGAGATAGATACACTGTTTTCTAAATATATAAAGAGCGAGGAAGGGGTGGGATGGCATAGATATGCTCACACATGAAACTCTTAAAAACTTCCAGTACATATATATGTAAAAGTCTCTGTTAGGCGCGGCAGCAGACACCTATAATCAAACACTGAGGAGGCTGGATACAGAGGCTCTCAAGCTTGAAGGCAGCCTGTGCCATATGGTAACTTATCTCAAAAAGACAAAACAAGGGGCTGGAGAGAGGGCTCAGAAATTACAAGGCCTTGCTGTTCTTCCAGTACAGTTCAATTTCTGGAACCCATGTCAGGCAGCTCACAATCATAACTGTCATAACTCCAGATTCAGGGGATACTTAACACACAGACACACAGATATGCACAATATTAAAAATAAAATGATTAGCCTATTGGTGGTGGCTCACATCTTTAATCCCAGCACTTGGGAGGCAGTGACCAGCCTGGTCTACTGAGCTAGTTCCAGGACAGCTTTCCAAGCTACACAGAGAAACCCTGTCCCAAACACCAAAATAAATAAATAAATAAATAAATATAGTAAAATAAATTATTTTTAAAAAACCCACAAGCCAGGCTTGGTGGTGCACACCTTTAATCCCAACACATGGAAACAGAGGCAGGAGGATCTCTGTGAGTTTGAGTTCCAAGTCAGCCAGAGCTACGTAATGAGGCCATGTCTTTAAAGGAGAGAGGACCAGGTAATAACAGAATGGGTTATACACAAAAGTGCTCACCACACAATCTGACTGCCTGAGTCCAAGGCCTGGAACCCACAGTGAAAACCAGAACCGACTCCTTAAAGTCACCCTCTGGCCTCCACATGCACCATAGCACGCATGTGCCCATGCTCTCACACAGACGTGCACGTACACATGCACGAATGTACATGTGTGCACACACATGCATGCACACAAGTCCATGAGTTTAGAATGAACAGGTCCTCTTCTCAGCACTCACACAACAGTTACAATAATGGTTACCTTGTGTACTCTCCTTCCTACCTTGTCTTAGACACAGGAATTTGATGCAGTCATCAAGAAGGAAGAGAAAATCACCCTCTGACATGGGAGTACTGCCAAGATCTATTACAACATGAGGAACGCAGGGTCTATGAGTTGCATGAGAGGACGGGCAAGGCCCAAGCTCATCTGAACACTCATACATACTCTAGAGCAATCTGCAAGAAATACAGGAGCAATGTGACGGGCGGGAGGCACTGGCTGGGAGTTAAGTGACCAGAGCTAGAAACAGAAAGGACTCAGCGTCCTTAGTACCTTTTGAATTTGCACAATGAATATATCTCATCTACTTTTAAAAATTAGTTTGGGGGGAAAAATGAAGGAATCATGCAAATGAAGTTATCACCAAAAAGGGAGCCAAGACCCTGCAATATATGTAATATGGTTCATATTAAAATACTTTGGCTCATGTTAACTTCTTAACATATGCCTACCTGTTGAGGTGGGTTTTTAGTGCCAATTTACAGCATAGTTTGTCTATGAGCCGTGTTCTGTTGAGCCACGGCCATTTCAAACAAACATATGGTCAACAAATAACATATAATGGCTGATAATAGTTTCAGTCTTTTCCTGCAGTGCAAATCACAGACATTTCGCGAACAAACCATGAGTGCATGATGAAGTATGACTCCTGAAGTCACTCTGCCATTTCGAGGAACGCGAGCATTACAATCACCGCAAATTGGGCCGATGAAGTTTGTCATTTGGAAATCTCCAAATCGTCGGCAAGTAAAGTTTTTTCTCCGTGAACCCCAAATCAAGTCCTCTTTGGAAACTTGAATTTTTCCCAAAGTGACTTTTGTTTCAGTTCACTCGTGGAACCATGAACACTATCAGATGCACAAAACCGAAACAGGGATCCTGTGTCGATCTGTGAAACATATAACAGCACCCCAAACTTAGAGCAGAGCCTCAGTCCTAAGAACATGTATGACTTACCAAAGCGCACAGGCTTAACTCCGGGCGCAGTTACAATAGGAACCTTTCAGTCCCCGGCACAGTTCCCTTTGATATACGTCCTTCAAATCAGCTGCCTTCATATTTTGATTATAGACTATTTTAATTACATACTAAAAAAGAACATATCTCCCACTAAGAAAATGAGCACCAGGTACTCTCAAGTAATTTCGCCAGTACAATCTCCATTAAGCCGTTAAATACTCCCTCACTAATGCAATGAATTAGAACTCTCTATTGTTTACGAATCACCTTCATGTTTGTAGGCCTATAACCTTTCTTTTAAAAAACACAATTGCTGTGGAAGGAAATGATATTTATGTCTGATTAGAAATGAAAACACTATTACATAAATCAGTTTGGGCATTTCTTCACGTCTTGAAACTTGATCGGCAATTTCCTCTAATTGGTGATCAAGGAAACTATCTTGTGATCAATTAAAGTAATTACCAGATTCCGGCAACACAGCCTACCTTAATTTCAGCTCGAGTCTGCACTTCTTCAACTTTAATTAAAAATAATGAAAATTATTAAGCAAAATACAAGGCAAGATCATTGCCAAGCATGCACATGCCACGGGACAGGACCTTCCCTGGGCGTTGGTGACATCAATCACGTAAACACTGCTTGGTGCCCAGAGGGAAGACATTCTCTGCCCCGAGCATGATTACACATCTCCCTGTGACTTCCCCACTGGAAACACTGGTCCCTGTTCCAGCCACTGCAAAAGGAACATCAGATCTTAATTTGCGGGTCAACACAATATTCGTGACCAGAATTGTGAGGGACAGGCCCAGGCAAAGATGCGAATCACTCCTGCTTTTCCCTCTGCACATGAGCCCAGGGGCCCACTACAGAGCTGGAGATCAGAGCCCTGGGTTCAGCTGCAGACTGCAGTAGTCTCTGGCAGCAGGACAGCGGCAAAGCTCCTCAGCAGGGCTCCCTCCTGTGTAGGAGAGAGGCACTCTGTGCCACCCTCCCCAGGCCTGGCACTGTTAGCATTCATTGCTTCTGGTTCCAAAGTACTGGTTCGGTGCTTCAACACTGCAGCACCTGTGGCTAGAAAGGAAACATTCTTTTCCAAACCAACACCAACCTGGAGACCAAACGAATTTACCTTCGCAATGCTGAGAAAACCTGCAACATTTTGAGAACGGTTTAAGTTGGTGTTGCCATGAGAAGACTTCCTCGGGGTCTGTGAGCAGCTAAGTCGAGAGACTAGACTTCTGACAAGCACAGGTTGTGTGTATGTGTGGTGAGTGTGTGTGTGTATGGTGTGTGTAAGGTATTGTGTATATGGTGGATGTGTGTGTGTATAAGATGTGTATTGGGTGTATGTACGGGGGTGGTGTTGTGTGTTTAAGACCTGAGGACCATTCTTCAGGCTTCCATATGTCTGGGGGCAGACACAGCCCCCCAGTCCTGGGGTTGCAGTCTGCATGCCCTCCACCTAATCTGCTACAGAGCTCACCATTTCCAGTTACTCGGGACAAGAAAACCCAATTCTAACACTGAACTGGCTTTCTCGTGCCAGCTTTCTCATGCTCTCAGGTAGAGCCAGCCCCTCTACCCTGCCCCAGGCTGAATTATCATCTTTTTCTCTCTCTCTATCTCTCTCTCACACACACAGAGATAATGATGACGGTAATAATAAGAGAATTTTTTCATTCCGACATCACTATTTCTGGTAACCTCCACAGTATCCTAGACTGCCAATTGGAAAAAGAAAGCAACAGTTTAGCTAAGGCACGGCACCACCGTCAAAACACATCATTAACAAAAAACGCAAGGCTGCAGAATCAGGACCTGTCATGTTGAGGGCATGCGTCCTGGGTTCCTACACCAGTGAAGCCTCCCCCCTCCCCGCCCCACAGGAATCCACCCACACAAGGCAGGAATCTACCCACACAAGGCAGGAATCCACCCACACAAGGCAGGAATCCACCCACACAAGGCAAGAATCCACCCACAAAGCCCTTGGTTCTCAAGGCAGCAGTCTGATCAACACAGGCCCTGTACATGTGATCAATCTACCTAAGGGCCCTTCACTTCTAGTCTGTTCAGAGAGGTCTTCAAATAGATCATAGAAGCTGATTTGTACCAAAAAAAAAAAAAAGCATTCTAGCTCTTTCCCCAAAAAGATACCCACCCTTCCTGACTCCTCCACACACTCACCCTAACTGCCTGGGCTGACCACCCACTTCCTGGATTTCTCACAACCCTCAGCTCTGCACGCTCCAAATCAGCACGTGCCACCAGCTCTCCTCCACTAATGCAGACAAAACACTGGTCAAAACCAGCCCCAGAGAAAGCCGCCTGAGAAGCAGTTCCTGGAGCTGCCTAATGTCACAACATTGCCTGTTACCTACCGCTGACTGTCACCACACAGCCACCTCAAGACTGTCCTCCAGAGGCTTCCTTAGCTGACTCCTAAGCTCTCAGGATCTTGTGACGTGAGAAGTATTACAAAAATTACCAAAGATCTTTGTTTCCTTTCAGCAATCTCTGTAAGAACTGAACTTTAAGCTCCTTGATGTTTTCATCATTATAAAATTCATAAAAACTCAACTTTATATAGAAAAAGTGTCTGTTTTCAATGTCATGCATCCAAAACCATAGGGTTCAGAATATCAGGCCAGACACATTAAAAACAAAAAGCACCCGAATAACACACAAATAGAGGTCTGTTCCTTCAGAGAGCCCTTCCTGCTGCCTCAGCCTCCCAAATGCTATGGTGTTACATGCCTGGCTGCTATTTTTTTGGGGGGTCTCATGTGGCCTTGGGCTCCTGTACTGAGGATGACCTGGATCTTCTAAGGTCCCTACTCCCCTCAGCCCCCTAGCGTTGGGATTACAAGTGTGTACTATCATGCCAAGTTTATTCAATACCGGGGACCAAACGGAGGGCGTAGGGCATCAGTCACACAAGGCCAGCACCCCACCAACTGAACCACATCTCCAGACCTGCTTTTCTTCTTCACAATCAACCAACTGCTCTCGAGACTCCGCTACCACTGAAGCTATGCAGTTCAGGTTTACGTGGGAGATGAAGCCACAAGGGTCTCTACACCCTTCCAGGGACAGAGACTAGCGCATTAAACTGAAAGTCAGGATCCTACAGCTGAGGTGGAGGGTAAGAACAAGGTCTCAGACAGACAAAACGCCTGCCCCATTATCATCTATAGGAAGGAGGGTTGCAAAGATTTAAAAAAAAAAAAAGAACACCACATTTGTCGGTACAGCGCCTACATGCTGCGGGTTTGCACACATCATACAACACATCTGGTTCGTACCCTCCCGTCTCACATCCACAACCATCTGATGGCAAAACAGGTCTGCAAACAACCACAAGCCCATGGTGATGCTTTCGCTACTTTGTTTTAAGCCAGGAGTCCATTTCCTTTTTGGATTTTTAAAGTACTTTCTACCACATTTGCCAATTATTTTCTGTAAGGAAATACATCACCCAAATATTGGACATCCTGGTAACCCCACAGAGGACCTCCCGTGACAACACATTACCTGAAGAAAAACAGCTACCAGAACCAAGTTCCAGGAATCTGTGCCAAGTAGGCAGCAACCAGGAAAGAGGCTGTCTCGGGGGTGTGTGTGTTTGTATGGAAGAGTTCGCCACAGGGCTGAGCACAGGGCACGGATACACCTGTCTCAGAAGTGTGTGTGTGTGTGTGTGTGTGTGTGTTTGTGTGGAAGAGCTCACGACAGTGCTGATCACAGGGAGCTGATACACCTGTCTTGGGTGTGTATGTGTGTGTGTGTTTGTATGGAAGAGCTCACCACAGTGCTGAGCATGGGGCACTGATACACCTACTTCGAGTGTGCATGTGTGTATGTATGTTTGTGTGGAAGAGCACACCACAGTGCTGAGAATGGGGCATTTGTACACCTGTCTTCAGACACTGAGCTGAGGGAAACCACAGTATATTCAGAACTTGTCACCAGCTGTTAGGATGAAGCTTAAGGAGCGCTAAAGTCTCACTCTTGCAGACTGAAAGAAGGGACTAGGTTTTGTGTTTGAAACAGCATTACTAAACAATTAAAGAGAAACCTCAGGCTTCATGGCCACAGAGAGAGTAAGCAAGCTTGGCACTCAGTCACGGCCACAGAGAGTAGGCAAGCTTAGCAATCACTTTATTTTTAGTATCAAAGACTCAGTGCTTGGGTGGGTAGTGGCATCGTAACCTGGAAACTTCGAATCTGGGGATGGATGTCTCCTTCTGGGTACTGAGTAAACTCTGAACCTCTGCTCATCCCTGTGAACCTGAGAGGCTGCCCCAACTCTCAATTTCACTGTGGGACATGAGAGGTCTTGTAAAGGCAGGACTGCCGTGCAGAGACGACAAACCACCACAGGGCTTCATCATGCACAAACAGTGTTTTTTAAACTGAAACATTGGTTCTTTGTGACCACATAACTTAATAAAGCACAACTGAAAAGCAATCACATCAAGATTCATATCTGCACCAGAACTCAGAAGAGAGAAAAGGATGAAGGAAGTTCACGAAAGAATACATTTTCATTGGTTTTCTTCAATATTCATACATAAATTACTTTAACTTCAGCTGCTGAGTTAGTAGGGCTTTCTCTAGCTTGGGTTTTATTTTCTATTCACAATATATTTGGGGAAAGTGTTTTCCTGACTTACAAACAAGAATGTTTTCTCTCCTTCGGGTCTGTCATCTCTCTGGCCAGGTGAGGCCACAGCAGACACAGCAGAGCCCACAGGGAAGGAGCAGGCACAATCAGGGAGGGGGGGTGCACGGCCAATTGAGGCAAGTGCTGCAGGGGGAACATTCCTCCCTTTTGTTTTGAAAAGTTTATTATTTCATATCTTATGCAAATCATACTTTATATATTAGGCAATAATATTTGAGAAATACCGGAGTCAAATTAAAGGCTTCAATAGTCTTGGCTGAAAGCTCTGTGATTTTCCTATAAAAAAATTATTCCAATTTGTTGATCTTACATAGGATGAAACATACTGTAACAATCTTCATAATTTATGTCCTGTTGGGACACAAGGATTTAAAGTAACATAATACAGAGCCGCATCACAGTTAATCTAAACCACCTGACCAGATAAACACCAGCCTTCCTTCTCTCTTCAGCAAAGGCATTTCTGTTTATTGTCATATCCTGTCCTCCTTCTAGGACACGCAGAGTAAATGCAGCCAGCATGCCTTTCACTGGGAGGCTGAGCCGGCCTTTCCCATGTCCGGGGTTTGGGAGCACACAGGTACCGTACAATGTCAAGGGCTTACAAGACAGAAAGCAATCCAAGAATTCCACCCTCAGAATCATTTACAGTGAGGCAAACATGGATTCATCCAGCACAATCTGGACCAGGTGTGGTGTTATGAACCACAGCCTTTCTATTGGCTTTTGGTTTTTAATGTCAGCAAAAAAGTAATTCCTTTAAAAAAAATTATGAGGCTTACTATGAGCCAAATTTTTACAAATGCTTCAATCATGCCTCTTGTCATGCTTACAGGGGACACATGATTTGATTAACCAGATGCCCAAGGTAACCGTGTCTTTTGCAGTGAAAAACCCTGGTAGGAGAAAAAGACAAACAATTGGGTATGGCCCGGCCATGCTCGCTTCTGGTCCACAAACGCAATTGCGCACTTCAAATTTCAAGGTCTCCCGAAAGCCTGCATCCTTTCACCCCTCCGCACACATGAGACCTCACTAGGCACAGGGGGGCTTCTGGGAGAACTTGAGGAAAGGGTTTAGAGTTTCAAGAATGAAAGAAAAAGCACCGCGGTGTGCATGCCCTGGGTAGATAACAAGTCACCGAGAGGAGTTTAAATCAAAACGAAATGCCTGTCTGACCAAATTTTTATAAACGTGGTTGGAGAGGAGGAAAACAAACAATTGTTTAAGGGTGGTTTCAAATATTGCTTTCTGCTGTTCCCGAGACTTTCAAAGCTCTTCATGCTCCATTGGAAACAGCTCTGCTTCACAGGCCATTCTGCTTGGCCCTGCCAAGGGAATGGTCTGATGCACTTTATTACAGTTGATCAATGTGCTTACCCAGGCAAATATACATAATAATCCCCGCCCAAAGAGACCAGTGTGAAACAGGACTCCGCCACTGAGCACGGATGGTGGAGCTCTGCCTGCCTCCCAGTCCCAGCTCCACTGTGGCCCACGCTACCACACCCAGCCCTGTTCAGCCAGTCAAATGCACAGAGCTCGTCTGTCTTCCCCATGCCACGATTTGGACTCTCACAGGTATGTGTACAGGAATGAAGGATACAAGTAGTGACAGTTTTCTTTTTCACAACCTAGAACTTTCCACTGTAGAAAGTTAGAGGGAGAACACCATTCTGGAGTGCCTTCTCACAAGGAGCAAGTGCCCGGTGGTTTGGGCCTGGACTTGATATCATGAACGCGTGTAAAAAGGTAATGTTTTCAAATCTGCAGTACGGGTGGCTATTCAAGTTAATGCGCGCCAGCACTGCGCATGGTGGTGCACACTTACAATTCTCACGCTCAGGAAGTTGAGACACAGTGGGCAGTGGTGGTGCACACTTTTCATCCCACCAATGGGGAGGCAGAGGCAGAGGCAGGAAGATCTCTGAGTTTAAGGCCAGTCTGGTCTACAGAGTGAGTTCCAGAACAGCCAGGGCTACACAGAGAAACCCTGTCTCAGAAAAACCAGCTAGGAAGGAGATCAGAGGGGAAGAGAGGGGAAGGGTGAGAAAAGAAAAGGGGGAGAGGAGGGGAGAGGAGGCTTGGCGGTTAAAAGCAGCTGTTGCTCTTTAGTTCCTAGCACCCACATGCCAGCTCACAACCTTTACAAACCAAAAAGGAGGAGGAGCGAGTCGGAGAAGAGCAAGGTATCAGTCTTGAGCTCAAAATCAACCTGGGCTACACAGTTGCAAGCCACTTCTGCTACATAGCAAATGCTATCTCCCAACAACAAAAAGCTATGGCTTTCTGGGCTGAGGGGAGGGCTCAGTCATTGCCCAGCCTTGATGCAGGAGGAGAAGCTTGATCCTGCCTCAATGTGATGTGAGAGGCTTTGCTGACTCCCATAGGAGGCCTGCCCCTTTCTGAATGGAAGAGGAGTGGATTGGGGGGGTGGTAGATGGAAGGTTGGGGGAGGGAATAGGAAGAGTAGAGGGAGGCGAAATTGTAGTTGGTATGTAAAATAAATGAAAAAATTAACAAAAAAGAAAGTACTTGCCACATAGTGTGAGGACCCAAGTTCAATCCCCAGCATGGTGTAGCATGCCTGTGATTCCAGCAGTGGGGAAGGGGGGTCAGGAGGGTCCCTGGTTACCCACCCAGACTACCCAAGTAGGCAAGCTCTGGGCCAGTGAGAGATCTGTTTAAAAACAACATAGAGAGGAGCTGATGGACGTTGACCACTGTCTTCCACACGCACTCACGCACACATGCACGCCGTGTGTGTGTGTGTGTGTGTGTGTGTGTGTACATAGGGTAAAATGCTCTCCCCCAAACGTGATCAGTCTTGACTAAGATCTGCTTGTTGTTGCTCTCATGATGTTTTCATTGCATGTTTTCCTGCTCATATGCTCAGTGCCAGTTCTGAACCAATGCTGTTCTGACCTGACAAGGGCTCAGGTCACCATGGGTTGCTGTGGTCTCACATACAGACAGGTAAAGCCTCTGGTGATGGACTGCCTATTCCTGGGCTGCAGTGTGACCAACATCAAACTCTGACCTCCATACAATCCTAAACTTCCATTTCTATTAATCTGTGTACCAAAAGGCTACCCCAAAAGGTGTCTAGGGTTCCCTATATAAACCTACGCCTGTGCACAAGGGCTCCTGTCATAGGACCTATAGCAATGATAAGTCCTGCAAAGAAATTAAATGCTCCTCAAGAGAATATACATTATTTGCTAAATGTCTAATTTGTTGATATAAGAATATGTTTTAAATACAGTTAATATACAGAAGCAGAGTGATTTGGATGGAAAGGGCATCAAATGTGTAACCCAAACCTGGTCCCAAAATCCAGACAGCAAGCTGCATGACTCTGCCAGCTGTTTCCATGTGAAGAAGGAGATACGAGGTCTGCCAATCACATGGCATAGTGGCCACCCATTGCTACATTAATGCTCAGTAGAAAAGCTAAAGGACAGTATCAGCCAGCACCTGTGTTCTGAGTACTCAGTATTAGCCACAAACTACCTACTTTATTTTCATCATATACATGCAGTACCCACATACACCATTTTCTGATCAAGAAACCCCTTCCTCTTCTAGACAGGCCTACTTTTGCATGGCTGTGGATTCTAACTGGTGTACCCTTGGACCATCCCTCTGACCGCTGACTCTACCGTTCAATTCTTAGAAGGAAGAAAAAGGAGAACACCGCTCTAGGGCTGGGGTACGATTCGACGGTAAAGTACCTGTCTAGCAAGCACAAGCCCCGAGTCTGACTGGTGTGTGGTGTGTGTGGTGTGTGTGTATGTGTGTGTGTGTGTGTGTGCACGCACCCCTAGATACAAGTCCCTAACAATGTCAGAGCACACTTTTTCCATTTTTTCTTATACCTCAAAGTAAATTTTAGCATCACACATCTTTAATCCCAAGTCTTGGGAAGCAGAAGCATGAGGATTTCTGTGAGTTCTTGAGTTCAAAGCCAGCTTGGTCTACATAGTGAGTTCCAGGACAGTCAGAGCTACATAGCAAGAACCTGCCTAATAATAATAATGACCAACAACAGCATTCTGGAAGGTTTAGAAAAGGGAAGATGCCATTGCAGAGCTCTGCCTGTGTCTTTCCCAGAGTCTCAGAGCTCCCATTTGCCTGTGTTGCCTGAGCTAACCACTCCGTAAGGAAATGCCTTCCTCATGGCCCATGAAGCAACATGGTTTTTTCCTTACATTAGCAGCTGGTGGAAACTGTTTTAGAAACTGCTCTGAGCACACAGCTCACCTGAGCCAGAGGAAAAGCATGTAAAATAAATACAGGTTTTTATTAATTTGTTTTCCCTTTTTAAAATTTTTTATGTACATGGATTTTTGCCTGCATGTCTGTCTGTACACCATGTACACGCAGTGCCTGCAGAGGGCATCAAATCAAGCTGCAAGCAGTTGTAACTCACCATGTGGGTGCTGGGAATCGAACCTGGGTCCTCTGCAAGAGCAGCCAGTGCTCTTAACCACAGAGTCATCCCTCCAGCCAGCCTTAAGGCCAGGCTTACTGAACATAAAGACTGAACTCTCTGCCAAGTCATGCTGCACTGTTTCAGAGACAAACTTACACCAGGATTCTATGAAATAGATGAGAAGTTATTGTAAGTCTAATTTTTCCAACTCCCAGTGAAAACAGATGAGAATGATCTCTTTACAGGAGCACCAAGAGCAACTAATCATTTCAGATATTAACAGTCACCTGTGCTAAGATGACAATCATTTCTCAGCTTCTGATACTGTCTGAGCAAACAGCTCACCAATGTGAACTAGAGAAAGCACTTCTGCCACACCCTCAGGGAGCATGCCACACAACTGTGGACAGAAAAACCCTCCTTCTTGGAGCCGGCTTCTCAGGGGCTGTTCTTGTGCTCATAGCACTTCCAAATACATGTACGATTGTGGGCATTGCCACAAACCCACCACATTCTGCTCCTACGCTAGCCTACAGGAAAGCAGCTCACCAGGCTGTGGTGGCACACATCTTTAGTCCTAGCACTTGACAGGCAGAGTCAGGTGGAGCTTTGAGTTTGAGGTCAGCCTGGTCTGTAGCATGAGTTCTAGGACAGCTGGGGCTACACAGAGAAACCCTGTCTTGAAAAAAAAGAAAAGAAAAAAATAACAAACAAAACCTCGCCGAGGATGCTGTAAAGTGTGAAAGTTGAGGAGAGAGGACGTAAAGGTTTTTTTTCTTCTGTCCTTGTGTTCAAACAACACAGTGCTACTCTGACATGACCTGCATCTTAAGTCTTCAGAATGAGTCCAAAGCCTTCTCTGCCCTGTAGTTGGCCTAACATCACCACAAACACCCTGTGCTTGGTGCTGAGATGTTCCTTCCTTGAAACCTCAGGGGCCAAAATCAGTTGCAAACCTAAGATTAGAATACAACTAGGATGCTAGGGTTTTGGGGAGCAGGCATGAGCCACTACCTGGGTGATTCTGAAAGACACACTGAGGATGTTGTTCAGTCAGTAAAGTATTGTTTAGCACACACTGGCCCTGAGTTCAATCTCCAGAACAATATAATGCTGGGCGTGGCAGCTCACACCTGTAATTCCAGCACTGAGGAAGTGGAGGAGGTAGGTGGGTCTGTAAGTTCAAGGTCATCCTTAGCTACTAGGATTTGGGAAGCCCAGCCAAAGGAGAGGAGAGAGGAGAAAGGAAGAAAGAATGGACCAATGACAGACAGGTGGCATGTGACCAACAGAGAAAACGTGTGTTCTGTTCCCTGGTGAGTTCTCATAGTACAGGGAGGGGGTCTCCGTAATTCAGCACACACTATTCAGGAAGTAGGATTTGCTTCCAGAGTAGCTGGGAGAGAATCTCGAGTCCTCAGTCTGGCACACAGGACTTATTGGGACCTCAGAAGTGTTTTTACAAGCACTAGTAAAACTTGAAGGTAGTCAAGTGTCCAACTTTTCTCAGGCCTGTGAGGTGGATCCCGGCCACAGCCGTCTGTTCGGTCTCTCCAGAACGAATATTTCTGAAGTTCTTCACATTTCTTGTGGGGCTGAGGGCTAAGCCTTCTGTGGCTTCACTTGATAGGCAAGCGTTGCAGGCCTGGAGACTGTTTACACGGACGGTTGCAGCATTTTTCACCAGTGGGGGGTTTTCCTTTGTTTTGCAGATGGGGTTATTACCGCATGATTCTTTCCCCTCACTGCCTCAGATTTCCCTTTAAAAAACCTCCCAACTGCCTTCCTACCACCCAGCAGACGCCTACTAACAGTGGCACGACCAACAATAAATCTAAACCAAAATCTCATGATCTCAGAATAAGTTTAAAAATCAACAAAAACCTGAAATTAAGAAACAGACTATGTCAGTGTAAGATTTTAATAAAGTTACCTATCCAGTCTGATCATGCTAAATGAGGGTAAGTTAAAAGAGCTGGGGGGGAGGGATGCTTCAGCAGGTTAGGGGCTTGACACCAAGACGGACAACCTGAGTTTGATCCCCAGGACCCAGGTGGAAAGGGAGAACTGGCTCCCACAAATTATCCTCTGGACCCCACACGTATACCATGGCATGTGTGCAGGAGTGTAAGCATACAACTGCACGCACCTTTTTACAAGCAAACAATGAATAAAATACAACAAAAAGTTTGGTATGCTTGTTGATAACTAAGGTCTCAAGTTAGAGTTTTCTCTCAAAATTTAATACTATTCAGCATTTCTATAAACAAAAAACAAAATGTGGGGTTTTTTTTTTCATTATACTAATGGATTTAAGAAAAATCTGCTCAGAAACCTGTCGACAAGGAAAATGAAGGCTGGAGTAATGCAGCCAGTGGTTGCACTATTCCGTTCAATAAAGCCTTTGCATTTTAGATGTGCAACTAGGCCCTACTTTATTAAAAAGCTTAAGAAATTAAAGTGAAATCGTTTTTTGGGGGGCAACACCTTTCTTGTGCTACTTGCGACTTTATGAGTTAGTAATAAATGAGTCCAGCTATGTCAAAACAAATGGGAAGTGGTTGAGGTTTTAATGCAGTATTTTAAAACCTGGCAATAAATTCCTTTAATGATATTCTAGATGTACACATATATATTTAAGGTAATTAAAATTTCTCAAGCTCTCAGACAACATTCAAGCATTTCAGACTTCATCACTTTCCAATCCTATTCCATCCCTTCCCCTGACACCTCCTCGGCACCAGCTTCCCAGGCTCCATTCTCACAGAAGCAAGTCAAAAGCTAAGTCACACTCTGAGCCAAATTCAGCTCCCAAAGGACCCATGCAGGACACAAAACTGCCAAGAGACTAAAACCAGGATGGTGATGAGCAATCAGCTGGGACATGAGCAGGTCCACTGTGTCCATCACCAGGCAGAAAGGAGACAGTGAGTTGGCAGAGAGAGCTCCTTTTGGGTCTCTGCTGCCATTCTGTAGTAAGAAATCAAAGAGCCAGGAGAGATGCCTGAGCAAACTGATTCTGCCCTCAATTTTGGCGCCAAACTCCATGGTCACAGTGAGAGACCTGGAACCACACAGTCCACAGCCACAGAGAGACCTGAAACCACACAGTCCACATCCACAGAGAGACCTGGAAACACAGCCCACAGTCACAGAGAGACCTGGAAACACAGCCCACAGTCACAGAGAGACCTGGAAACACAGTCCACAGCCACAGAGAGACCTGGAAACACAGCCCACAGCCACAGAGAGACCTGGAAACACACTCCCATAAAGGCACAGAGAGGACAGGACTGCAAGCCAAGAACCAAACCTCAACCCCCACATCCACAGGGCTAAAACATTTCCTCACGTAGAAACAGAATCAGCACTGATAATTTTTGGAAGCAAAAATTGAGTCCTGGGTCCCAGCTGTATAATTTTGTTCTACACCAAGAATAAGTCCATTCATGTTCCCTAAATCTTCAAACTGCTTCGTACCACTGTCAGCACACAGCCTCCTTCCAGAGCCAAAGAAATGAAAGGCAGAAAACAGCAGAAGAAAAAAGATTAAATAACATACATAAGACGGCTTGCCGTTTTATGAAAAACAAATGAATCACACTCACATCCCACTGGTAAATAGGGAGGCTGCCAGTGGCTCTCAGGGCAGATGTAACATTTTAACAAATGTGATTGTTTGTGAGCGAAATAATTCTGATCAAAAACTTAATTGCAGTCAAAACGAGCTCTGGGCTGTGTCACAGTAATCCATCCTGACAGGAAGCCATGAGTGGACATTCCTACTGTGAGCAGGGCACACGTGAAAGGTCAGCGTTGGCCTGGAACTTCAAAACCGTTAGCGTGAAAAACAGTGTGCATTAGAGCCCGGAACGGCTACCCACTGGATTAGCGGATGTCCGCTGTATGGGTCTCATGTGCTTTCAGCAGGTAATAGTTAATTGGTGAGTAGACAGGGTAGTGTAACTTCCTTCTCTTCCTCTTCCCCACATTTACCATAGAAATCCCTGATGATAGTTCTAGAATACTACAGTATTCTGTTTGTAATATGGTCTCAATAGAACAAAGTAATGTCTCTCAAGCAAAACTCATCTATAGCAGTTTACCAAACACTGCTTCTATTTAACAAAAAAAAGTCTGTGAATAGAATCAAAGGAAAAAAATTTTGGTTTTTTGGGACAGGGTTTCTCTGGAAAAAATTCTTACATAATATGGATACATACACACACACACATCTCAGTGTGTGTGTGTGTGGTGCACATATTTGTTCAGCCAACTACAACAGCCAAATTTTTCTAAGTAAGGGTTTTTCATTAGTGAAAATATATACTTTACTCATATATAATAATCTGAAAAGCCAATTAGATGTCAGAATTTTGCATGACTTAAAACAAAATTTTCAATAAAAATACAGTTAATACCACAGTTTTTATTTCCAATGTATAATGTTATTTATGAGAGAACCAAGCTAAATATTACCTGATAAGTCAATGCATGCACAAGCATCTTGTGCCTATCTAGCGCTGGTCTACTTGGCTTTAAATTATAGTCATTTTCCAACATCTAAACTACTTAAGGTAATACAGCAGTAATTTGTGGTAAAGGAAGGCATTGGGCATTGCAATAATTGTTTTAAAATTTATCTCATTTCTGGGTTGTGTAGAAATGAAGTCACTTTAAAAAAATAACCAATTCTTATAGTATTATTTCTATTCTCAAAACCAGCCTTCTAAACTTGTATCTTAGGCCCCTGGACAGATACAGTTCCTGGGCGCTTTGTAGACTAAGCCATGGGCTACATGGCTGGGGAGCTAGGTCTTCAGTAACTCTGTAGTTTCTGCCCCGTGCAGAACATGAGAGGAAATCTTAGAGACAGAATGCCATATTTGCTTCCAATTGCAACAGACAAACAACTAAGGAGAAAATGGGAGCTGGCCAGCAAGTCGAGCCACGGGCTTCTTCTGCTTCTGCTTTCAGTGTGAACGGTGAGAACTTGCATTTGAAAATGCCAGACTCTACCCCACACCCATCTGCTCCTGCACGCCTGAGAAGCCCACAGATACCACCCACTGCTTTGGCGTCTCTCAGGCATCTCCAGGCTCCTATCCCTGGGGCCCAGAGGCTGACCCTCAAGAATCTCAACAGTGCAGTGAGAGTGGGCAGTCAGGCCAGCCATGAAGAACACACAAAGAAAAAGGAGGCTGGAGGGAAAACAGGCCAAAAGAAAAAACGAGCCTGTCTCATGTTTACCCACTTTTCCCATCAATGCCCACATGGAAACAACAGCCTACACTATCCAAGGAAATCACCTTATCCTAGGGACAGAGATGCCACAACTCCCTAAAACGTCTTCCAAGGTTCCAGTTGGCCACTGATGATGTTTTCTGGTAAGTGACTACGTCTACCTGCTAACACACTGAATTACCATCCTACCTTATTGCTCGTTTCTTCTGGGATGATTTGGCATAGGAATTTAACTGTTATTACATTTAGTGAGCATGCATTTGTGCGTGTGTGCATGTATGTATGCACGTGTGTGCATGCAATCGTGTGTGTGTGCGCGCGCGTACACGCGTGTGTACACCTAGGACATGACTCACGTGAAGGTCACAGGACAACTGGTGAGAGCTGCTTCTCTTCTTCTATCTTATGGGTACCAGAAATTAAACTCAGGTTCTCAGGTTTGGCAGCAAGCAACTTTACCCATTAGGCCATCTTGCCAACCCTTCAGCATAGTAAGTTTTGAATGCTGTTTCACTTCTTTGGTGAAACTAAGGCTCAAAAATTCTAAGAGAATTTTCTTCTAGGGACTAGGGATTAGGGATGTAGCTCAAAGGTAGAGCACCTGCATTTCATATGCAAGGCCCCTAGTTCAAGGACCAGCACAAAAAACCCTAAAATCTGGGGTGCACGAGGACCTGAATTCAGTTCCAGGATCCAGATATAGTGCCTCACCCATCCATAACTCCAGCTCCAGGGGATTCCTCAATGCTCTCTTCTGGCCTCCAAGGGTGCCTGCACACAGTGGCATACATTAACATAGACACATATACATAAATATTTTTAAAATAATAAAATAAATGTTAGAAAAGAAACCCTTCCCCCTAGAAAGCTTATTTTCTGAGCTGGGTGTGGCTGCACATGTCTGTAACCCCAGCATTTAGAAGGCTGAGGCAGGATGATCGTGAGTTCTAGGCCAACCTCAGGAAATCCACTGACCTCTTCTGGCCTCCTCGGACATTAGGCATACACATTGTGCACAGACATACATGCAGACAAACACTTTTAAAAAGATCAACCAGGCAGGAAGTCCCTCCATGCTCGTTGCACCCAAAGCAAGCATGTGCACCCAGGGTCATGGCTGTACTAACGGGCAACATGCTGCCCTAACATCAGTGCCAACGCTAACATTAATGCTGTCTTGTTCAAAAAGCAAGATTATTGAAAAGGCAATTGCAACCCCTAATCAAGAAACAGACTTCTGCTTATTTTTTAATTGGTTTATGCTTTCCTCACATATTTTAAACTATAAGACATTGAAAGGTTGACTTCAATGTTTAATTCAGCTGGTACCATGAACTAATCTTTGCAGACACAAACATGTTACCGATTTCATGTTTGAGAATAACTGGAAATGGGAAGAAAATAAAGAAATTCATCATTCAATTATAATTTGAAGGAACAGATTTTCTGTAACTTGTAAATTATTTTTATTTATGGTGAGTCATTATTGTATTCATAAATGCTGGAAAGAGGGACAGCCTGATACAATAGCACCCCCAAATAATTTTATAACCGCAGATGCATAATCCAGGACACGTGGGAGATGATTCAAAGGAGAATGGGTAATAGAGCGGTTTAGGAAGGAACAGGGTGAGGGTAGACACCCTCGTTTTCTGAGATGTCTTTGAAACCGTACCACTGGCGTAGGCAGATGCAGTGGAGTGATCCGGTTACATTTAAATAAGCCAATGCAGAACGCTTCATAATTTACAACAACCCAATCACACTGCCCATGCTTTTGAGGTTAAACGCTACTGACATAAGCTACACCTGAATCCAATCAGTACAGAGACATGGAGAAGATTCACACGAAAGGGCTAAATTTGTCACAAATGGGTTGGTTTCCGATCTTAATGTAGCCAGGTTGCTTTACCCTAACCTCCATTGAGCAAATCAACTTAATGGGCACTGGGGGTGCCATAAAACTTAACAATGAACTGATTTTTAACTTTTAAAATATAGTTATGAAGCAAAACGTTGCATAGCTTCTACGATACTGGAAATCAAATTAAATCTAGATGCTTTTTACCAGTCCTGACAGATATAATCCTAGTTACCATGTAAATTTATGGTAAGCCGCTCTGATATTAGCCACAGGTGCTACTTTTAATATATGAGCCGCATCTGGCTGGGAATAGAATTTCTCAGAGGACTGAAAATGACCTCACTATCAGACAATGGAAGGGGAAACAAGACCATTGTGGCACATAAAGAGCTGAAGACGTGGTCCTCGGCTAAATATTTCACATAAAACCCATTCTACCTCTGTAGTTTGGGTTAAAGGATATTAGGCTTTCAATACTTAAGAGGCACAGATATATTTCAACAAAATAGCCAAAAGATTCAGAATGTAAGACAGCTCTGAGGACTACATATAATTCTCGTTTTTCAACCTTTGATCAGTGTCAGAAAAAATGATGTACTGAGACTTGAAAAGAAAATTCTTTCATGATTCCCAAGCACGCAACATGATTAGACACCACTGAGCAGGACAAAGCAAGATGTCCCAATTACCATGTCTACGGGCCCTTCTCCACAGCTGGTTGCCAGTGCCCAGGCAGTGGTTCTGATGCCCTTGGCAAAGGTCGCTGATGTCATCATCACACCCAAAGAAACCATCTTAGCTAGCGAAATTATTTCTTAGAAATTTCTACAAGGTATCACCATTCCGAGTTTAAGAACACATGACATCATCCAGACTAACACAATGGGAAAGACCCAGGTTACTCCACTTACTCGACTCCAAACTAAAAACACAGCTAAGTAGAAAATACAGGACTGTCTGCTTTTAAGAACTCCTTCCCAAGCTCTCCAAAGTCAGCTTTTGCCAGAGAACTGACAAGTGTGGAAATGTGACAGAGAATTTACAAATATTTAATTTCCCACGAAATAACTCTTCCCGGATTAAACAAGCACTCTTTATCTGGGGAAATAAAATCTCAGAAAGAGAAAGCTTTCTGTGAAAATATTCCATGGACCCTTGTGCTAAACTGAGGGACCGGTAGCTACAGAGCCCTTCAGCATAGCAGGTCCCTTATGGGCTTCTCAAGTAACTTGAAGGATGTGATTTTTTTTTTAGCTTCAACAGATCAATCCTATCTAGGTGATGATTTCTATTTACTTTTTTTTAAAGGTAGGGTCTTTCTGTGTAGCCCACACTAGCCTTGAACTCACAATCCTGCCTCAGCCTCTTGAGTACCGGGATTATAGGCACGTGCCACCAGCTGATTTGACCTCATCTCAGTGCAATGGGCACCATGATCCTAAGCACCTTTAGCAAGGGTGACACGGTCTGACTTTCCCATGTCTCTGTGCTGAGCTGACAGCATATTACCGTGGGTCACAAAGTCTCCACCATGAGGATGGTTATGACGTGAAAATCCTGGCTAAGCTGACTGTGACCCTTCAGTGTCGTGAGATGCTACATATCCCACCACTGAAAATCCTCAGCATGTAGGAGCCCTTGCTGCCCTTTCAGAAGACCTGGGTTCAGTTCCCAGCACTCACATGGCAACTTACCTACCGTCTATAACTCTAGTTTCAGAGGAGACAACGCCCTCCAATGGCTTCTTTGGGCACTAGGCAGACACATGGTGTACATACATACATGCAGCCAAAACATTTATACATATAAAAAGTTAAAAATTGATGTGGTAATGCTGGGGTGGTGATTCAGCCCTGTAACCCCATCACTTGAGAGGCTGAAAACTGAGCTCAAGGCTAGTTCTGTGAGGCCATACAGTGACCCTGCCTCAAACAAAACACGACAAAAGGCCTGGGAAAATACAGAAAACACTCACTACACACAAGGCAAATAAAACAACCAAAAAATTTCTACACATGCCCTCAGAAGCACATACCCACGTGGCCCCCAGAAGCACATGCACACGCATGGCCCCAAAAGCACATATACATGCATGGTTTTAAAGTGGGCAGAAGGAATATTTTTATTTGACTCTTTTTGTTTTCCAAATTATAAGATGTATTATGCAATCGAGAAAAAAACATACTTATGGACCAGCTAAGCATAGCATCCCAACGTGCCAAAGATGGCTTTGCTCCTGTAAGTCCTTGCTGTTCTCTGTGGGGCATGAACAACCCACAAAGGTTAAACATTTCTGTGTAAAGCTCACAGTTCTAAACAAATAGAAAGGTGGAAGGAACACAAAGTTGCAAACTTACACCACAGAGCACAGTTGAAGACATTCAAAACAGTGACTAACATAATATCCCGCATAAATGCTTCCTCATCAGGTCTTCCCACTCATTCTCATTGAGCCTATCACATTATTACTAATTTGAAACCTTTACATATTTCCTAATAAGCATTGACTTATTTTATTTGCTTGTTTTCATGAATTACAACTAAAACTCCATCATGACAGGAAAAAAAGAAGACATTCAAAACACAATGATGGTCTCTCTTCTATACCTCTGTACCCACAGCCACGTGGTCAGTGGCTTAGGCAGNCAGCCAGAGTGGTGGCCAGCCAGTGGTGCAGGAATTCAAGGTTATCCTGGTGCAGGAGTTTAAGGTCGTCCTCGGTGGACTGCACTATGAGTGCCCAGGAGAGCAGACTAATACAAGACCCTATTGTCCCCCTCCCCTCCCCACTAAAAAAGCCAATTCGAGTTTCTCGATACACAGCGCGCATGTTTTCTCCACGGGCATCCACTTCTTCAGATAAAGCAGTGTCTTCACTGCTCTTTCCCTCCAGACAGAGCTGAGCTCAAACGTGTCTAAAACTTAGAACGGATAACGGATACCATGCATTGTAAGTTAATGCTTTCTGGGCATGGCACAGGAAACCGGGTACCAAACCTCAGAAGCCAACTGATAGAAAAACTGGCTACCTTTTCCTTCAAAATACGCAGCCAACATCAGAAATCCTCAATTTTTATTGGCAAAGTTGTCCACTCTAAGATAAGACATTCCTAAACAAAACTGTCACCTACTTCTGAGTTATACTATAGTTCCTCAAATTTCAGAATGAAAGCTGTCTCTTTGGCTACAGTATCTGCACTTGGAGCTAGAAGCCTTATTCTGCTTCCTTATAACCAGTCCTTAAGCCCTCTAACTTAGCACAACTAGCAAGGAGGGGAGCCTAACAGCCAGCCTTTGTGACTATTGGGCTGCTCCAAGCCACCTCCCAATGAGCTACTAACTAATCCTAAGCGGGCCTTACTAGGACACAAAATGCCGTGGGACTCTCAGACTAGGGCCATCTTCATGGATAAAGTGCTGTCTTGAAAGCATGAGAATCAAGCTTGGTACCCAAAACCCACATTTTAAAAACCTAGGTGTGGTGGTGTGAGTGTGTGATCTCAGAACTGGGGAGGTGGATACAGGCAGATACTTGGAACATGCTGGCCAGCTCAGCCCAACTGGGAAATGGCAGGCCAGTGAGAGACCCTGTCTCAAAAGACAACATGGATGATTTCCTAAGGAATAACACCTGAGGCTGACCTGACTCCATAAGCACATGTGTGTACACACACACACACCTGTGACTCTTTAAACTATCCTCATAAATAACAGATCTGCTTATTTGGGTTAAATAATGCAACATGAGGGGTCACTGGCACCAAGGCCCAATAGTATACATCTGGAGTCCTAAGCACTAGGGAAGCTGAGATGGGAAGACAGTTTGAGCCCAGGAGTTTATGACCAGGCAGAGCAATATAATGAGATCCCTGCCTCAAAAATCAAATAAAAACCTAAAAATAATTCCTAAATAGAAACACCTATATTCTTTTTCTTTTATGGAGTAAGCCCAGAGCCACAAATGACATCCATCGCACTTTCAAATCCTTATTCGGAGATAGGATTTTGCTAAGTTGCTCAGGCTGGCCTCAAACTTGTGACCCTCCTGCTGCAGCCTCCTAAGTAGCTGGGATTACAGGAACACATCACCATCCCAGATATTCCATGTATTATCTTTTCTACAGAACACTAACCAAGTTATTAATTTATTTTATGTATACATGTGTGCCTGTGTGTGTGTGTACCATGTGTGTGCAGAAGCCTAAGGAGGCCAGAAGAGGACATCCAATCCCCTGGCCATGGAGTTACAGACAGTTGTGAGCCCCCCGTGGGAGCTAGAACCAAACCCAGGTCTTCTGAAAAAGCAGTAAATGCTCTTAACTGCTGAGCCTTCTGTCTAGTACCACATCAGTCAAGTTATGAAGGATGGACGGATGGATGGACGGACAGACAGACGGACAGGAGGATGGATGGAATATATATACCAGGAGTGCTGAACAAGTGGTCACAGAAAAAGGAAAGAACAAATCTTAAGAGTCAGAGAGCTGTATGGCAACAGCATGAATGCCTAGTGGAGACCAGAGAAGCAGGCCCGTGTCAGCACGGGGCTTGTAGGGTCTTGGAAGAACCTACCATGAGCCCACTGAATGCTAACATTCACAATAAACTGAGGCTGTAGTTATGGGTGGCTGAGGTTGTGAAGCCAACATACTGAGTGACTGAAAAGCTGTCTCTCATTGCTGAAGGCAGTGGAGAAGAGATGCAGCAAGAGGCTGCCTCCAAACTGCACCTGCAACAAAGGCATCCATGCTGTTCAGGGAGTTCCTCACGGCACCATCGACCACTCTCACCCCGACACACAGAGCCAGGAGGCCATGCTGTTCAGGGAGTTCCTCACGGCACCGCTGACCACCTCTCACCCCATCACACAGAGCCAGGCGGCCATGCTGTTCAGGGAGTTCCTCACGGCACCGCTGACCACCTCTCACCCCGACACACAGAGCCACTTAGCAGCCAGAGAACCCACTGCTCTCAGAAACCATGTCACTAGGAGCAGGTGCACAAGGGGAAGAGAAAGTCCCTAGTGAGAAAGAGTTTCAAGAGAACAAAAAGAAGAAAAAGGTTAGGCTCACCAGGAACAACCAAGGGGCCTCGTGTGTTCAAACACGCGCAGATCATACTAGGGTGGGTCAGTCAGTGGAAGATACACACAAGCCAGGTCTCTGAACTTGGGGTAGCCAGAGCTGACCCGAGACTTAGGGGTGTAGCTGCAGTGACCTTCTGCATGGCCTAAACTGTCCTTACTCTCACTCTCCTGGCCCTGAGCCACTGTCACCCTAGCAGAGGACTGGCCTAGGTCCTGGTCATCTCCACCTTTTCAGCTCTGACATCACAGTCAATACCAAAGTACTAAGATGCATATGTCTAATATCAAAGTGAGCATAAAGAAGGTCACAAACAGGTGGACAGTTCAAGGACTGAATCCCGAAGGGAGAGAGAGACAGCAGACAAGGAGCGTCTGGGATAGCAGGGGCTATACAAGCATACATGCTCCACGTTGGCTCAAGGCTGCCTCCACCCCTGCCCATCCTCTCTGTGCTCATCGGTGACCTCCAGCTGCTCAATCCAACAGCATCCTTTGTCTCAAGAGAACCGACCCCTCCCTTCTTTTTCATTTTGTATTTTGCTTAATTATTATTTTGTGAGGGTTGGTGAGTAAGTGTGTGTCACGGTGCAGGAGCAGAGGTCAGAGGACAACTTTGGGGCGACTGCTCTTTATTGCCACGTTCATAAACTATGGTGGTGGAATGAGAAGTGTCCTCCAAGAATATGGAACCCTTGGCTCTCGGTGGTGCTGCTTGGGAAGGTGTGGGCGGGGCAGCCTTGCAGAAGAAACTATGCTGATTTGTGGTTCAAGATGTGAACTCTCCGCTTCCTGCCCCTGCCGCAGTGCCTCCCCTGCCATAATGAACTCTCCCTCTGGAGCCAAAGCCAAAGAGACTCTTCCTTCCATAAATGGCTTTGGTCACGGCGGTTCATCACAGCAACACACACACACGGGTTCCAGGGATCACACTCAGATCTCAGCTTTGTCAAAGGCTTTGCCTTGAATTCACAGTAGAACCCAAGCAGGCCTCAAATCTGCAGCCACTCAGTTGAACCTGAACTCAGTCACCACAGAGTGGAAGGACAGAGCCAGCTCCAGTAGGTTACCCTCTGCCTCTACACATGTCTGTGGCATATCCAAGCCCACACAGACACAAATCAATAAATGAGGAAAAAAACATTTTAATTCTCAGCAATCCTTTTGCCTCAATTCCCCCAACTGCTAGGATTATAGCTATGCACCACCACATCCGGTCCCCTCCTCCCCTCTTTTGGATCACTGTCTACTTTTGGAGCCTGTGATTTAAAGTCGGCCTGGATCTCCCACAAGCTCCTCTTCCATCCAACCAGCGACTGGGCGGAGTCCCAAGCTCCCATTCTCTCCTTCTCACACTGCAGCTTCTCCCTGGGTAGTTTCACCTTTTCCCTTGGCTTTTCCCACACACACCTGTGACCTTTCTGTTATCTATGGCTCAGATCTCACCTGAGTTTTGATCTCAGACATAAAGTCGTGTTTACAGAACTGACCTGGACATCTTACAGCAACTCATACCTAACAGTGTCTAACCAGAGAGCGTGTTCACTGTGCCCAGCTGTATCCGGTATTTTCCCCAACTCGGAAAATACACCTGCAAGTACATGGTTCCTCCGGTGCAAACTCTGGCACCCCAGCACCCCCTTTCCTCTTCCTCTCCTCCCTCGTCAGAGAAGCTTCGGTGTACTCCTTATTTTGCTTTTTTTTTTTTCCATGTATTTATTTACCTGGCTTTGGGGCACAAGCTCTTGTGTGACTCAGGCTGGCCTCAAACTCTCAGTGGAGCTAAGGATGACCTTGAACTCCAGTCCTCCAGCCTCCCCCTCCCCAAATGCTGGGATTACAGGCTTCCACCACCGTGCCTAGCCATGCTTTTCCTCTTTGCTAGTGCACGGAGGTTTAGCTTCGCCCCGGACCCATGTTTACCTTTCCTGTACAAGAGTGCACACTAGCTTCTGTGCAAGCTCTGCACCTCCCTGTTTTCCCACCACTGCCCTGGTCCAGCCCAGCAGCGGCCTCTCCTCTGGATGAGTCCAGCGGTTTCCTTGCTATTCTCCCCCACTGACTCTGCCTCCAGACTTGACAGCCTGAGAGTCTCTCCAAACAATCCCTCACTCCCCTCCCCTCCCCACTACCCACACACTTCCCTGGTTGTCTTTCCCTCTCAGCACCTTTCCCTTGGCAGCTGGAGGACCTTCACCAAGACACTCAGCCTACACCTTGGCTTCCCCATCCAAGACATTTAGGGAAAGAACATTTACTTTACAGTTTTGTGGAGACTACAGGAAGGAACACAGTGGTCCTTAAGTCTACTTTGTATTAGCTATCAGGATTGTCCTTCCTTCATGGCCTTCACCTCAATTTAGGATTTTATATTTACTCATCCTTCTCTGGTTCTGTCCCATTCCCTCTACACTGTAAGCTCCGTAATGAGAGGAAAAGATCTGCCTTGTTCACTGCAGTCCAGCGTCTGTTACGACTAACATAAATGGCTTGGCGATTGTTTACTCTGAGTACGTAAGAAAACTCTAGAAGTGGGAGGATGCGGACAGATGTAGACAGATGGGTGGGTCAGGGATTGGAGGAAGAACAGCTTGAGGACAAGCAACAAGGATGAAGCTGGACAAAACTGGAGCCAGCTCCAGCATGTCATTAACTGTCGGGGACCTCTAAGGGTCACATGACCTTGGACAGAGAGGGCAGATTGTGGTTCTCATCTCTAAGTAGGAAGCTTCTCATAGAGATCATGAGAGGTAGGATCAGAGCAAGAGCATGGGCAGCTCTGGAAACCTCTGAGAAGATGAAATATATCTGGGAAGAAACCACAGGAAGGTGCTGGAGTTTTCTGAGAGACTAGCATGTTCACAACCTCGTGGCATTCAGGCCAAGTAAGGACGTGGAGAGCCTACGGGGACAGGTAATCAAGAAGCTCCTGCTGTAACGAGGATGGCAGGGGCACCTGCACCAGAAGCATAGTCCTGAGGGGGATGGGCAGTTGTTCCAGTCTGTGGTTTGAGAAGCGTGGTACTGCTGAGGAGAAAACAAGCTGAATGAGTGACAACAGCCTGTTCTCTGATACCCTAAGCTTGAGGCAACGGAAAACAGTGTCCCATGAGGCCCCACTGCCATCTGCAGCCCAGCTCACTGAGCTGCTCTCAGGGTCTCACATCCCTGCTGCCCTTGCCCTGTCACCTGCCAACTCATCTTTTCAGTCCCCTCCCTCACATGCAGTCCAGACCCTGAAGGACCGACTCCAAGCCCCCTTCTGCAGGCACACCCGAAGCATGTCTCCTTCACTTACCAGAATCCCACATGTTAGACCTCATTCAACAGGACAACTTTTAAAAATTTGCCACTTTGTAAAATTTGGATGTACCATCTCCCCAACAAGCCTGGGCATGTTTGTGGTCAGAGATGAACTCATGAACCACGAACTTCTGCTACAGCTCCTTCCTCCCTCATCCTGGCCAGAGGATGCTAGTCCTCCAGTGGTTGGCACACAGAGCCTTGTGGCACTCACTGAGCCAGCCAGCTTATGTGGATCCTGTCTAGGTGCTGTGTCAGGCACCTGGGCACCCCCACACCCAGGGCTGTGATGGTGGAAGACAGTTTGATGACTGGCTTGGTAGAAGACCACAGTCCTGCCCTGCTGGCCAGGAGCACCAAGCAAACAGACTCAATTGTAGCATTTGCTGTTTTGATTTAATGATTCAAGTGAATGACCTTTTATTGTTCAATAGTGAAACATGGGCTACTCCCAGATGAGTGTGGCTTTGTTTGTGTCATCTGGTGAGTATCCCTTTCTCAGGAAGGTCTGGTGAAACTGGCTTATGGAAATCATCCAACAGGTCGCCCTTGGAAAACAAGATCCCTGCTAGAAAATGACCACAGAAATAAGAAGGGAGCTCTGAAAACATCGCTGCTAGGGCCAGAGATAGGAGTCTGGCACCTACAGGGACGTGACCCAGTGTGACAAGCCATCCTATAACCTCAATTTGGCTCAGAGTCATCCTGTAAGATTCCGTGAATGAGTAAGCCAGTCCTATTCTATTTGACAGGCAATTTGAGGCAAGGAGAGGACACCAGTGCTGTTTACAGCCAGGGCTAGCGAGGTACTCAGTGCGTAAGAGCACTGGCTGCTCTTGCATGAGGACCTAGGTTCAGTTCCCAGCACTCACATGGTGGCTCACAGCTCACAACCATCTGTAACTACAGTTCCAGGCAATCTGAGGCCCTCTCCTGAGATCTGCAGGCACCAGGCATACAAGGCATGAAAATTCATGCATGTGTAGGCAAAACACTCACACGCATACAAATTTTAAAGTAAACAAACATGAAAGGGCATAGCAAAAGGAATAGAACCCAGAACGGTCAGAGCCAGAGAAGAACCTCCCCTACCTGTCCACACTAGCGGACCCAGATGGCCATCAGTCACAACCCAACTGTCCAGAGCACGGCCACAGCTCTGTGCTGGGGCTGCAAAGGGCACAGCTGCACAGCTGCTTCGCCAGCACCCTACCTCCGTGTTCGGAAACACACGAATCCACGATTCTGTCCCAGTTCTAATGGGCCAGAGTCCCAGGGTCTAAGCCCACTGTCAAGTTTCAGCACTACTGCAGAAGAAACGCACAGGCAGCACAGAGGAAAGCAAGACCCAAATACTGCTGGGCAGCATGGAAGGTCACCTTCCATTACTGTCTGCAGTTACTGAACAGCTCATTGGCCCTAACTCATTTCCAACGTATTTAAGTAGTTTCAGCAATGTCAGCTAAAAACAAATACTCTAAAATTCCCTAATTTTTATTTATTTATTTTTGGTTTTTCAAGACAGGGTTTCTCTGTAGTTTTGGAGCCTGTCCTGGAACTTGCTCTGTAGACCAGGCTGGCCTCGATCTCACGGAGTTCCACCTGTCTCTGCCTCCTGAGTGCTGGGATTAAGGGCCTGTAGCACCACAGCCTGTCCAGAATTGCCTAATTCTTAGTATTATTTTCTTGTCCGTTAAATGTAAAGCCATCCACTCGTGCCTACTTTATCCCACTAACCTCATCAAGTACTTCAGAAACCCTAAAAGCTACACCTAGGTACACTAATTTCACTTACACTAATGAAAGCAATGTGCAGAAATGAAATTTATGTCCATGAATCTCATGACGATTTTTTATTTGATAGTAATTATAGCATTTATCAGAGAACATCTGCTGATATTAACAGTCTAAACTTGCAGCATTTTCCAGGCAGCACTGACATTATCTGAGAAAAGCAATAAAAAAAGCAGTGAATACATTCATCACAGCAGTATCTGCGAAGCATAAATCTCAGCCCTTCTCGTCAGCTCGAATTGCTTCCTGACTTTCCACGCACCTGATTTCATGCCATCTGTATGAGGGCAAGACAAACACTGTTGAGGAAATTATAGTTCTTGGCTATCTGACTTTTATAAAATGCTCAGACTAATTTCTGTAAACATAAGATTTACTGCATGACTAAGAAAAACTGATACAGTTAGAAGTCCCTTTTTATTAAAGGGAGGCATGGTGACCACAATGTTTTCATACTGCGTGGATCATAGTTACCTTACTGACACCTGTTTCCCATTTACCTTCATCTAGCCTGCCTGCTTTTAAGGACACACAAGCTCCATACTTGCTTATGACACAAAGAGCAGAAGCAAGAGCCCAGCAACAACCCTGGAGGCTCTGAGTTCCCTTTCTTGGTGGACAGCCACTACGTGACAGCATCAGACAGATGCCCTGAAACTGCAGGGGCAATGCCAACATGAATGTCACCATGAATGCCAACAAGCAGCGCAGACACTTCTATCAGCCTCTGGGGTCTTAGGTAACGTTGGCTAAAGTACAGCCACCTTTTTCTCCAAGGAAAACTAACAATGCCTTTATTGCTCACTTTAGATAAAGTGGAGGGTGGGTGTCTATGTGTGGTTATGTACACACGTGAGTGCTGGTGCCTGTGGAAGCCAGAAGAGGGCCTCAGATCCCTTGGAGCTGCACTGTGTGGAAACTAAGCTCAGGTCCTCTATGAGATCAGTTTGTGCTCTTAAACACTGAGCCAGTCCCAAAGGACACTTTCTGGTTTCTAGTCTACTATGATCACAAAAGCCATCACTGAGTGCATTAAACAATAGTGCTGTCTGACAACCACGAACGCTCAGCTTATCCTGTGACAGAAACACAAACACCAGCATAGACTTTCAAACAAAATGACACCTGCATGGGCACATCATCTCAGTGGCTGGGGGCCAGAGGCAGGGTACAGAGTGGCTACAATCAACATCAGAATCCTCTCTCAAGGGTAATAATAACTGACACATAATTTTGATATGCACAACAAAGAACAAACAACTAATTTGTTCTCATGCGAACAGCCGAGGCCACCACTAAAATCCTGCAGAGGACTGTTAAGACTCCCCTTGACACCAGGCATGGTGGCTCATGCCTTTAATCCCAGCACTTGGAAGGCAAAGGCAGGCAAATCTCTAAGTTCCAGGCCAGCTTTGTCTACAAAGCAAGTTCCAGGTTAGCCAGGGCTACACAGAGAAACCCTCTCTAGAAAAGACTCCCATTGATGGCTGCCTTTTTTCTGGTGTCCTCAAGTCTCTGAGGTCACCAAGCATTTCAAAATGCTAACCCTAATGCTTCAATGCACATATTTAAGTTAGCATTTTATTTTCTTATGTGTATGAGTATTTTGCCTACAGCACTCGGGAGGCAGCAACAGGCAGAATTCGAGACCAGCCTGGTCTACAAAGAGAGTTCCAGGACAGCCAGGACTATACAGAGAAACACTGTCTCAAAAAATAAATAAATAGGTAGATAGATAAATAAATAAATAAATGAATGAATGAATGAATAAATAAATAAATGGTAAGTGAGCCATAGTAACTTTCAGCTGCACATGTGAACATCTTTTTGGCCAGCAAGAGACACATTCTACAAACCTCCAAACCACTGCTGGGGGCCCAAACACTACCACCACAGAGAACATGCCAACCACGGGCTAGACAATCACTGGATACCCTCACTCTCCAGCTCTGCTAATCTTTCTAAGGCCACAGCTACAAAGGCGAATGAGAAGAATCAGCTAGAGAACAGGTGAAGCTCGCCCCTTGTCTTGCAAACACTGTTGTCCTGGCAGCTGGATTAGACCTCGTGAAAGCATCCGCTTTGGAAGGGAGAACTAGGACAAGCCAACTCATGTGATTCTATCTCAGAACACCAACATGCTGGCTGGCTGGCTGGCAGGTCACTAAGAAAGACATGGGGCCTCCTCCAGGAACTCAGGAATACAGCTCACAGCATATGCATGCCCACCCCACACACACACATATGTCTTCTTAGGATGAATGTCCTTTCCTAACACAATGACAAACTGGCCCTGTGCCTGCATGGCCACTCCAATCCCATCCCTCTTGCTAGCCTGGACCTGCTTTCACCACTGCCTCTACTGGTAATTCTCATCTCGGTCTGTGTTCTGACCTCACAGCTGTTACCTGATTTCTCCAACTGAACGACTAAGTGTCTCATCCCTGATGTGCACACAGCAGGCTTAGTCCCCTCCTCTCTCCCATATCCTCCCCTTTGCAACTCTGCATGAGATACCAATGACATCCTCTGCCATCTTACAGTTTACCAAAACCTTGGGTCATCCTTACTATCTCCTCACCCCACATCAAATTCATCTGCAAGTCTCTCTCTCTCTCTCTCTCTCTCTCTCTCTCTCTCTCTCTCTCTCT
>LOEQ01000125.1:26700-38800 GCA_001685075.1 Bramus lutescens | reverse complement strand
GTTGTGAGCCACCATGTGGTTGCTGGGAATTGAACTCAGGACCTTTGGAAGAGCAGGCAATCTCTTAACCACTGAGCCCAAGAAAGACATTTCTTTAGCAGTGTACCAATGGTGCCCATGCTCACAAGCAACACTACTGAAACTCTTGGATAACCAAAGCCAGACATAATAGAGGGGGGAGCTGCTTCAGAGGAGAAAGGGGATTGGAGCAGGGAGCCAACAAAGACTGAGTATAACCAAAATACATTTTTAAATTTTTTATTTATTTACTTGGTTTTTCGAGACAGGGTTTCTCTGTGTAGCTTTGGAGCCTTTCCTGGAACTTGCACTGCAGACCAGGCTAACCTTGAACTCACAAGAGATCTGCCTGCCTCTGCCTCCTGAATGCTGGGATTAAAGGCTTACACCACCACCAGGCTCCGAAATACATTCTAAATATGTGTAATTAATGTGTTAGCAAAACTATTAAGGAAAGTCCTTAGGAATAAAAACACACAAAAACCTGTACAAGAGGCAACATATGAATTTTGCAAGACTGCAAGATCAGCATGTATAAAACAAGGCTGGTGAGATGGCTCACAGAAAAAATGCTGCCAGGCCTGACCACCTGAGTGCGATTTCCAGAACCCACCCCGTGGAATCAATTTCCACAAGTTGTCCTCTGACCTTACACGCACGCACATGTGTGCACACACACCCAATCACAATAAAAATGCAACAATAGCCAGGTGGTGGTAGCATGTGCCTTTAATCTCAGCACTCAGGAGGCAAAGGCAGGTGGATCTCTGTGAGTTCAAGGTCACCCTGATCTACAGAGTAAGCTCCAGGACAGCCAGGGCTATTACATAGAGAAACCCTAGCTTGAAAAACCAAATTATATCTTTTTAATGAACAGTAATTTTTTTAACCACCGATCTATCTCTCTCCAGCCCCAGTAATAGAAACTCAATGAAATACAATGTTTGGAATCTCCAGCTTGGAGGGGGGCATTCCAGACCCCATCTTCAGCATGCCAAGCAGCAGCTCCCTGAAGCTACTCTTCCAGACCCTGCCCTGAGAAAGCCCCATTGTGGGAATTTATTCAGCCAATAGTTTTTTGAATTACTGGCCTATTAGGGTGTGGTCTGAAGTACTATAAGCACAGACAGGAAGCGTGATCTTTCTCAGCTGGCTCCTTCCCTGGAGAAGCTCAGAACCATGCATCCAGGTTGTTTAAAACGAGGTCTCCCAACCTGCCATATGGTTTTCTATCATGGGTTTCTCTTCATCCTCTGGGGCCACCCAGGAATGCTTTGCTCAAATTAAACCTGGATTTATTAATACTTAATTCAGCTCAGTCTGATTGGCTGTGTCAGCAGAGAGCTTACTGGGGTACAGGAACCTCTCAACAAATATATACTATATATAAAAAAATGGGTAAAGAAAGGCAGATTAGAATGTTCTCTCTCTCTCCACACACGCACACTACCAACAAATCATAAAGTTTAGCACTTATGGCTTCTCTACTGTGCTAAGAAACAAAGCAGTGGGAGAGCGAAGGCGCAGTGGGCCAAGTACCACAGGTGCCTGTTGAAAGGCCGCTAGTTAGTTCCCAGCTACTCAGCCCTGAAATAATCACACAGAAACAGTATCATTTGCAATACTGTTTGGCCAATAGCTTAAGCATATTTCTGGCTAACTCATACCTTAAACTAACCCATCTCTATTAATCTATTTATCACCATGTGGCTGTGGCCTACTAGGTAAAGTTCCATCCTGCGTTCATCTCTGGCAGGGGGCTACATGGCTTCTGACTCTGCCTCCTTTCTCCCAGCATTCAGTTTAGTTTTCGCCACTTACCCTATCAAGTTCTGCCCTATCAAATGTCAAGGCAGTTTCTTTATTCACCACTGGTAATCACAGCATACAGAGGGGAATCCCACATCAGGTACCACAAAGCCTGACCACCTGAGTGGAGAGAACCAACTCCCAAAGGTTGTCTTCTGACTCCATGTGCACAATGTGGCACGTACATGATCCCCTACCGCCAAATACAAAATAAATTAATGGATAAAATAAAGCAGTAAACAGTTGGTTTTAAAGTGATGACTTTATTAATAAATATACATCCATATGATGATGCAGATACAAATCATGAACACTACTCCATTCCCATACACATAATTGCACACGAGTAGCTCAAGTTCATGGACATTAAACATACACAGTATCTATTCAGACTTTATACAGCAGAGGACAACGTGCTCATTATCAGTTAAATGGTAATTATTTGCTTCATAATTGTCTGTGGAAAAAGGAAATTGTGAATCAAAGAATCAAAGTGGCCTGATTAAATCACACAATTGACTTGCTACAGGATTAATTCCCAAAAACTTAAATACACTGTATGTGAGAACACAGATCTGTCTACTTGGAAGGAAAAGGGAGAAAGCAAAGGATTAAGATACATCTTAGAGTTTGAGCGAAGTCAATGACATTATAACAGACAGAGCAAAAGGGCATCCAAACTTTTTATGCCCAAGACTGTTGTGAATTTATTACTGTGACGGATTATAAAAGCTTACTGCATATAGCCAAGGAACTGACAGAGAAGTTATCAACAACTCTGAACTGCTCTTTTAAAGCTTCTTAAAGTATAAAGAAGCTCATTGTCTAAACAAACACACTGTGGTCATTCTTACACTGGATGAAGCACCCTTAACCTCATATTAAATGGATCCAGATTTTACCTCAAAGAAATTCAGTATTCGTATTTCATGAAAACATATATGTAAATTCACACAAACAGCAGTTTAGAATGAATAAATACCACATTGACAGATGTTTCTTTTTTAAAATTAAAAATACAAAGATTAGTCTGATTTCAACAGATTTAAAAAATGTTCCCAAATATTAAAAATTAAACTAATTACTATTTAATTTAATATATTGTGCCAATATATTTTTTAATATCCAGTGCAAAACTCCAAAGATAGTATCAAAATCACCCCATACTAAAGATTAGTTAGGCAAGGGAATACTTGTGGAAAATGAAAATTTCATCTGATTGACTCCTTGTTATATAACAATAATAAATAAGGTGTGTTAAAATACCCTTTAAGAAAAAGTAAAACAACTTACTGGCATTGTAGATCATTTTCTGATAAACAGTTTTAATATAGATAGTGAAACCTATTTTATGAAGAATAGAATCACGCATATAAAATTAGCAATTTACCTTTTAAGGAACAATTATACAGGGGGGCAGTTCTTCCAACTGAATACACTGACATCTAGGCAACTGTTTAGCATGCTATTTTAGTGTCTGTCATGACAAAAGACCATGTTTACAGAAGATGCAGAACGCAGTCTTTAGATCATGTAGAAGCAAAAATATTTTAATGTGAAGACTTCATTCATGTCATCACTCTGTCTCTCCAGCGTGGCACTAGTAAACTGTCCACAAGGGGAACAGTGAGTAGAATCAGATGTTCACCAGCGCTCACACTTAATACTCCAGGGAACGGCTCACAGGAACAGTATATTCAGTTTTCTAAGTGATGCTACCCATCCACAGCTGTAGCCACGCATCCCCCTTTCCTGGGCTAGAGCTCCCTATACAATACTGTTAAGAACACCTCTCCTTAAACCGATGTCCCATTTAGTCCCATTTCATTACACAATAATACATCCACTGTGTCTTCTGACAGAGTGGGGGAAGAGAACAGGTGTGGAACAGCAAAGAAACAAATAAACAGCTATAAAAGAAGGAATGAAACCAAACTGGAAGGATGTTAGTGGACTTACTATGACACATAATATGTGCCCAATCCCTGACAGTGGTGCACAGTATTCTACAGAATACTGCAGCCATCTTCAGGAACTGGCTGTGCAAGGGTTTCTAAGCAGTCAACTGCTGAACATCCTCAGAAATAGCTAAGTGATGGGTTCAAGGGACCAGATGAACACACATTGAAGATGCAAGTGTTTGTGCATGTCAGAAGTTACACTGTTCTGAGTAAGTTATTACAAATTTTATGTTCTAGGCTTCTGCAAGAAACACTTGAAGCAATTTAGCTGCCCGAATGATACCGCTGGTTGTGTGGTCACCCAGCATGGTTCACTGTTCCCTATTTGTGCAAAGCTAGTCCTGTTGAGGTCACTGATCCCCCAAGCAATGCAACATCTCTTGTTGTCAGAGCAGAAGCCCAGCTGTGTGTCAGCTATCCCTAGGGGCACTTGAGGTTTGTTTGCTGCTTGTCTCCTGAAAGGTCTAAATCATGGCATTTATGTAAAGTCAGTTTACATGGTGTGAGAGCAAGCCTAACCAATGAGTATATGTCCTTTTATACTTTTGAATATTTTTACACTTTTTGAGTCTTTAATCTACATTTTAATATCAAATGCATTTTGAAATGCAAGTAAAAAAAACAATTTTTTAAGTTCAGCGAAAACTTTTGCTTTTTGTTCTGTTTGTTAAGAGAGGATTTCTACCTAGCGCTGGCTGCCCTGGAAATCACTATGCACACCTCCCAAACACACAGAGATCCGCCTGCCTCTGCCTCCCAAGTGCTGGAATTAAAGGTGTGCGCCACCTCTGCCCAGTAAAGCTTTTCCATTCTAAAGTTCATAATATTTTATGTAAAACTCAAAATAAATAAAATGTATATTAACAAATTAACAGAAAGGAAGATTTCCCTCTGTAACTATACCTATGTGCCCGGTATTTTTCTCTTTTCTATACTGCTTTGAAAGCAAGCCTCACTAGGGAGAAGAGATTTCTTTTGGAAAAGCAGTCTTCCTGGAGCCACAATGCCATTTTTAACCTAACCAGCACTCATTTTACAGGGTTCATGCATACTGAGTTCTTACATTTCTTGGTATTTGTGTCTTAATAGGCATGAAACTGCTTTCTTAGACCAGTTCTGCAGTGTACCACTCAATTTGTGTACTTTGGTAGATATAAACCTGAAGATACAGTTAAGTACTAATGCAATATAATAACAATTACTCAGAAAAACTAAAAAACCATTCTAACTAGTAATAAATGTTTTTAAATATATTTTGAAATTCACTAAGTATATGAAAGACAAAATAGAATGATTATAGTTACATGCAGACCTTAAGGTTTCTCTTTCTTGTATATTAAATATAATGTGCAGGCTTATGAAGTAGTTAAGCATTTTGCTGTATGTAAGAATGAATTATTCGTAGTGTATGGTGTATATGCTCTTAAGCAACTGAAAAACATATAGCCTGTAACTATAATCTCTGCAAGGCAAGTATTAGACAATGTTTTAGAAATAATGATCATCTAATGTCATGTGAATCAATAAATAAGAAGCTGTGTTTTAAATTCCAAAGCATCCAAACAGCTGTGTCTTATTTCAAGGACGTTCTAAACTCACACAGGCACACACACCCTTTGGTCTGCTCACTAGTTGCTGTTCCACCCTGTCAGTTAGAAGCCTCGGGTAAACCTTACCACACGGGTTTACTCACAACTGAAAGTCAACCATGGCAGTTTGTTGGCCTGAGAAGCGTCCACTAAGAATGGCCCAAAGGGAAAGCAAGGACTTAGTTTAGCTGAGTGCTGTCTGAACCTTAAACACTACAGGTATAACACACTACTCCCGCCAACTAGTGGCAGCTTCTGAGTAAAAACAAAAAAAACGAAAATCAAGTGGGGAGTGAGGGAGATCAAACAGAAAAACAAAACTGGGAAGTCCAGGTGGTAAAGTCAGAGTAAAGCAAGAAGCTTTGGGGCGCCTCAGTCTGCTCCTAGCACATGCTCTCCTGCCTCGCTCACTCACTGGGTGGCTTGACTTCACCGCTGGTTTCCTGAACCCCATGAACTGCTCTGCTATGCATCATAGGGTAAGGGAAGGCAGCAGTACCACAGCCATAACCAAGATCTGCAAGTCGGGACAGAGCTTTAATGCTACCTGGAGGTCTCCCTGGGCTGACCTTGTACCCTGCAGCTTTGGTTGTACCCAAAGGTCTGCCTGGACTCGTCTTAAATCCAGCTGCTTTGGTAGTTCCCAGGGGTCTGCCCGTGCTGGTCCGGTATCCTGCTGACTTGGTGGTTCCTGAAGGCCGGCCGCGCTTACCAGATCGATTGAGGTTTTTCTTTTTCTTTAGTTCATCTTTTATCTCTATGTTTCTGCCACTGGTAGGCTGCAAGTGTGTGTCATTTAATGGGTCTTGCCTCTGACAAACCATTGGTTTGTGGCTGACTGTGTGGCCGTATTTGCTTTGCTGGGATGAATATATATCAAACTGATCAGCAGCTCTCATGGCATCTTCGTTGAGGCAGGAAGGCTTGCCAGGCCCACAGAACGCCGGATTACTGGCGGCAACAGGATGCATCATTTTCTACCAAAAATAAAGACAAATATGTATAAATACCTATCTGTGTGACAGCATCCGGTGGGAAAACCATCTTTAACAACTATGAAGACTACCTGAAATTAGAACAATAGGGTAGACTCCAAAATACTTAAACACACATAAGCAGTGTTCCATGACAGTCCCCCAACCCTCACCCAACCGAAACATTTCTTCCCAGAGGACAGAGGCCCAGAAGATTCAATAAGTAAGTGAAATGTACAAGGATCAGAAAGCTCCAGAAAGTTAGGAGATTCACTCTCCCTAGCCCTGCAAGTTTATAAAAGCAAGAAAGAAGTCAGGGAGAGAAAGACTCTCCAGTGGACAGGAGTTGTGACCATGCTAGGAAATCTGTTCAGTGATACAGGTGCCTTTGTTACCCATATATCTGTCCACAACCTAATAAACTGACTCACTAAGCTAGCCTTGCTTGGAATTCTTTGTTGGTGCCCTGTCTAGGGTAAACAGAATGCTCCCCGCAAAAAGTCACAAAACAAACAGCATGAGAGTTCTGGGTTTCTCAATTACAGGTAGGAACAGAGATGTCATAAGATCACTCAATTAGAGGTTGGAAAATGGCTCAGCAATTAAGAGAAAACTTGCTGCTCTTGCAGTGAGCCCTAGTTCAGGTCCCAGCACCCATACGGTGGCTGACAGTATCCATAACTCCAGTTCCAGGGGACTGACATCCTCTTCTGGCCTCCTTGGACTTCAGGCATGTGCATGGTAAACATACACACATGTAAGCAAAACAGTCATACACATAAATTCGTTTTTCTTTTTAATTTTTCGAGATAGGGTTTTATTTTCGTGTAACCCTGGTTGTCCTGGAACACTCTCTGTAGACCAGGCTAGACTCAAGCTCACAGAGATCTCTACCTGTCTCTGCCTCCAAAGGGCTGGGATTAAAGGAGTGCACCATCACCCAGACACATAAAATTTCTTAAAAATCTAAATTTTTTAACAAAATAACTCAAAGCACTAATAGCTATAAATAGTCTGGTTAAAGCTGAAGTAGAAAAATGAGTATTTTATAGGCTTTTGTTTTCCCTTTAAGTTATTAAACTCTAGAAAGAGAATAGTAAAAAAACAGAACAAGGGCCAAAGAGATGGCTCAGCAGGTAAAGGCACTTGCCACCAAGCCTGACATTCTAAGTTCAATTTCAATGACCCAAAAGGTAGGAGAGTCAATTTCCACAAGTGGTCCTCTGACAACCACAACCACACACACACACACACACACATTTAAAATTTAAACAAGGGCTAGAGAGATGGCTCAGTGGTTAAAAGCACTGGTTGCCCTTCCAGAGGTCTTGAGTTCAATTCCCAGCAAATACGTGGTGGCTCACAACTATCTATGCGATCTGGTGCCCTCTTTTACTGTGCAGGCATAGATGCAGGCAGAACACTATACATTGTAAATAAATTTTAAATAAATAAACAAAAATAAGAACCCAGAACTTTTATTAAAATGATTTTCCATGCCTAGCCTTAGAACGAGCCGTTGAGTCTTACAGTACACTCTCACATGTATACTCTTAACCCGATCAATTTCCACAGGATGGATACTCAGTCATTATGGTCATCTATTATTTATGCAGAACCCCGAATGTGTGTTACACTTTTCAAAAGCCAGATAGTACCAGCAAGGAACACAATGTCTTGGCCCAGCACAGAATCCCTTCCAATGGCCTCTATCCAAACAAAGGCAGTATCAACACAGAATTAACGAAGGTTCCTATTAGCTAAAACAGATGATTACATATACAAACAGTCAAGACTTAAACTACAAAAATATGGACAACAGTCAAATACCATCTACTCCAAAGACAAAAGCTGTGCAAATAGATCACATACAGGGTATGCCATCTTCTTGGCTTACAGGAGCCTTGAACAAGAAAAAAGTCACTGTTTTGTCTGAAGACCTTGCTATGATTTTCTCCTTCTACATAAGGCTGTATCTCACATTGACTTTGAGGCTGCAGCACTATGACAAAGAAAGACAAAGCCATGCACTCCAGTTCAGACTAAGGTCTCTTCTGAAATGTCCTTCACGCACATACAACTGCAACTACTCCCAGAGATCACAAACAAGGAACTTACTGAGCTCATAGAATTCAGCTCAAGGAAATAGGACACAGGCCACAGAGGCACAAGCTACTGAACTAAGTTATTTGCTGAGAATCAACAGAGTTGTTGCCCAAGTGGTTTAAAGTCTCAATAATGAAGTAAAAATATACATTGAGAAGTCACTCGTTAATGGTCAGAGCAACCAACACAGACTTGAAATTATAAAACAAGTCAAAGCAAAACAAAGTATTAAAAGAAGTAATTTTTATAAAGATTTATTTATTATATACAGTGTTCTGCTTGCATGTATGTGTGCAGGCCAGAAGAGGGCACCAGAGCTCATTACAGATGGCTGTGAGCCACCGTGTGGTTGCTGGGAATTGAGCGCAGGTCCTCTGGAAGAGCTGCTAGTGCTCTCAACCACTGAGCCATCTTTCCAGCCCCCAAAAGGAGTAATTTTTAGTCACTTTCTAAATATGAGCTAACTATTAATATTTACTTCACTAGCTACAATTCTAATTTCAGATCAGAAATAGAGACCATCAAACTAAGTTTTAAACATAACATTAGCCTCAAGTTAGTTTCTGAGCATTGTCTCTGGGCCAGGCCTTTGCACATAATCCTCAGGGCATGCTGCTAAGGAAATGGGAACGGGGCTAGAGAATGGCTCAGCAGCTAACAGTACACAACTTCAAGGACTAGAGTTGGCCATCAGCACCTATCTACAGACCAGTCTTGCCTACAACCCCAGCCTGCTGCCAGGAGTGGAGCTTTCTGGCTTCCAGCATAACTGAGAAAACAAAAGCCCAGGTTTAGTGAGACACCCTGCCTCAAAAAAAAAAAAGTGACAGGAGACTCAAACCCTGGTCTCTGCATCAACACAAATAGCCACATACAGATACATGTGTGTGCACACAGACAGACACACACACATGAACCTTTTTTTCTTTTTTTTAAGAAATGGGAATTGACTTTAAGTGACCCGTTAGAGATATTCTTTAGGAGAATTCAAAGCCAAAACAGGAATTCAGCTATTCTGAATAGAGTCAACAGTTCATGTTCTAGAATACTGAAGGTGTTCAGCAGCATCCCAATAGCTGTCAGGAATACAGCTTTCCCCCAAAATTTACTCCAGATATTGCCTTAACAGGCATCAGTCTAGCACATTCACCTCTGGGGCAGGATGTAGTTCATGTGCTGACCCCTGGGTTCAACCCCTCATCAACCAAACAAAAAGTATCTCTTTAGCCCTTAACTTCATAAATATCCACAAAAATATTCCTCTTGGAAATATGAATTATCCAAATGGAAGAAAGCTAGTACTGTGCTTCTTGAAACAATCATATTCTCTCTCCAAGTTATATACTAAATGTCTAGGTCCCCAGGATGCCCCACTATGCCCAGACTCATCAGGAAATTTGGGTAGGAATAGGGCTAATGACCTTTATTGTTTACAAAATCAGTAACGCAAAGGAAAGAAGTCAAGCTTGGAAAGACTCCAGTCCTGCTCATGAACCTCTTTAACCAATTCCAGAATTCAATGAAGATGAACCTGTTGGCCTGGAAACATTAGCAAACTGTATTAGATGGGAACCTGGAACACTGCCGTACACTTATCTAAGTACTGTTTGTGAAGTGGCATTAATAAATGCATCTGAGATACATCATATATACATACGTACATATATGAATTAAGTAGGAATCTAAAGAGCTGTTTGTAGCCAATGAATTTGGACTAGCGACTACTCAAACTCAAGGAGAAACACACATACCTGTAAGAAAACTGAACCCTCTTCAGTCATTATTTAGAAAGCTGTCACAAAAAGAAATTGGAGCCAGGTGTGGTGGCACAAGCCTTTATTCTGAGGTAGAGGCCATCAAATCTCAAAGGGTTCCAAGGGTAGCCTGATCTACCAGCAAACTCAAGGACAGTCAAAGCTACATCAAATGACCCTTCCTGAAAAAGGACCTTAGCAGTGGCTCAGCTGTTGGTAAAGAGCCAGCTGCTGTCTAAGCACAGCGCCTGGGCTTGTTAGGATCCCCAGCACACACAAAGGTGGCAAGCACAGCACCCTGATGGGAACCCCCATGAGGAGGTAGAGTGCCACCAGATCCCTACAACCCACTGGACGGCCAAATCTGGAAGCTCCAGGTTCAAGTTTGGTGGGAGATCTTGTCTCAAAAATAAGACAGAGTGCGTCCCTCAAGGAAGACCATTGGCATTGACTTCTGGCCATACTGGCACACACACATATGTAGACATCAAGTTACACACACATGCCTGTCTATCACTGGGAAGGGTGATGTCAGAGATTCCCAGTCTGAAGGCCAGATCAAAGCTTCATAGAATGCAATAGATGAAAGTAGTAAGAGTTTTCTCTCACACATGGAACTGCTAAAGAAAAAGATTCTTACAACCTATGTCAGCACTCTGAAAACCTTTATGTATATGTTTATCTGTATATATATTTACATGTACAATAAATTTCAGCATTAACCATTTTCTTCAAAATGCCCCCCCTTCTTTCTACTCCAAAACCTGCCTGCTAATGATTCTTTTGTTTTTTTTAGTTTTTAAGACCTGGTCTCATTCTTTGTCTATGCTGACCTCAAACTCACAGCAATCCTCCTGCCTCACCAAGCAAGCGATGCATGTAAAGGTGTTAACCAACATGTTTGGTCAGCTGTTTTTTGAAAATGATGTTTGTGTGCACGAGAACACGTGAGTGTGGATAGTGAGTTGGTTTCCAGCTGTGCAGTGACTAGGTGCAGGGACCCAGCCTCTCCTTCTCAAGACCTGTACACACCCTTAGCTGTTTTTGTCCAGCTAACTATATACAACTCTTTCCATACAAAGTTCACTAAGATGATGTAGGCTACATTTAAGAAACTCCTGAGAATTTCTCTGAGATGTGGGTGGAAGGCAAGCTAGGAGTTACTGAACAAATTGTGTGCCTAGCAAAAGCTCCAGCTGTTTTTTCTGTTTGTTTGTGGTACTGGAGATGGAACCCAGGGCCTTGCACGCACATGCCAATGAAGAAAAACCTTTCTTTGTAAGCGATTCACTGACAGTTTTAGTGAGCCAACGAGGAGCTGGACTGCGACTAAATTATTAATTCTGAAGGTGTACTGAGTTTTGCTCTCCCTGGAGGTTTACTGTGGAGTTTTAAAGCTGCTGTCCTTCAATGAAACAATCGCATCTCGGATATGGCAGACATTACGGCCAACAAAATTATTTTTAGTAACTCTGCAAGGCACCTATGAAGTTTTGTAAATACAGCAAAGCTTCAAAAGCCCCCATTCTGCTCTCCAAAAATCAAATAACACATAATTGTCGGACTTTTGTTACAATCTGGCTACCTACTATATATAATTGCATATGATTTTATAATCCTAAACAAGTGTGTGAGAGGCCGTGGCAATAACTGGGGATGCTGCTCCGCTCCTGGCTTCACCGGAGGAAGTTTTAATACTAAGACACAACATAAATAACGGTGTCCTTTGTCTTCTCTGCACTCAACTGTGCCCCGCGGCAGTTCCCCAAGCCAGCAGCCTAACTGGAGCCGAGGAGCTCACCGCCGTGAGCGCAACGCGAGGACAAGTTTGCAGCCCCGCGCCCACCCTGCAGCCCGGGCCTTGGGGCCAGCGCCGTGACTTCCGCCTC
>LOEQ01000124.1:977866-991905 GCA_001685075.1 Bramus lutescens | reverse complement strand
TGTAGACCAGGCTGGCCTCGAACTCACAGAGATCCCCCTGCCTCTGCCTCCCAAATGCTGGAATTAAAGGCGTGTGCCACCACCACCCGGCCATGCTTACCTTTTCAATGTGAACACTGAGGATCTGAACTCAAGTAAGTCCTAATGCTTGCTCAATAAACATTTTAACCACCAAGCCAGCTCTTCATTCAGCCCAATGGTGACATCTATATTCAGATGAATCTTTTAAACACACACACTCTATAACACACACACACACACACACACACACACACACACACACAAACACTTAAAGCATTCCTTTGTTATGTTTGCAAACACATTGAATACTTGTCCAGATGACACTTGCATTATCCTTTGGGAATTTTCTTGATTATGCTACTCCTTCTTCTTTCAGATGAAACTTGCTGCTAATGTTAGAATTATAAGTAAAAATAGCAATTATTGTTATAATTTTTTTTAACTAACAGTGTGCACCTTCTATGGCTAGTTCATTAAAGACACTGTGACTTCTGCCTTGTGTTTGTTTGGGTGGCTGGGGGAAGGACGCTTCAACAGGGCTGGAAGGGGACCCTGTGGGTAGAGGCTGAGGCTTCCTGCCTACAGCCTGCCCCCATGTGGCAGCCATTTTGGAATAGAGCGGAGTTCCAGCCCCAAGACTTCAGTAACTATGCCTACAGCCACACGAAGGAGACCAAAGCCGGCCTAGCAAAGCTGCTTCTGAATCTGTGACACACGGAGCGGTGGTAGGATCAGGGCTTATTATTTTAAGCTACTGCATTTGATGATACATTGTTAAGCAGTAGTAAAAAACTCATAAACTTAGCTAATAGGCTAAGATTCCTGCCCTTATGCAGAACACGGTTTCGTAGGCAGGCGGGCAGAAGAAAGATAGACAGAGTTGTGACATCAAATATCTGTGAATGAACACGCAAAGGACCGAGCTGGGGCAAAGCTCTCTAATAGGTGCGGCCTTCAGACAGTTTGCGCATGCTCCTGTGGTGCTAATGTTTGGTTAGACTGCCAAGTGACCATGCTCAGAGGAGTCACCTGCGGTTACAGAGGTTTTACCTCTGGGATGATAGAAGAGATTCCTTGCCCACCCTCAAGCATTTATCTCTGATTTTTTTCTTGTCATTCCAACTTTTTTATTTAAAATAAAATGTAGCAGGCTCCATGGACTTACATGTGGCAGATGCCATGTGCACAATGGTGTTATAATTCTTCTCTGCGATGCACATCGTTGTCACGGGTACTTTCTGCTCCAGGCTGCTCTTGTTTCTTGTCGTCGTGTAGATGAAATAGGTGATCTCCATTTCATGCACAGATACGTTTCTGAATATCAGTTTATGGTAATTACTACCTGGGCCTTCTCACAACCTGGTTTGGGTGCCAACTTACAGTCATCAATACTAAGAGAACAGAACCAACTTCTGCCTTGGAATTGGAAGGATGGGGTGTCTCTTGATTGGTGCAGCTTAGCTGATCCTCTCCCTAACCCAGGAAGGCTAGACTACTATTTGTGATATTTGGGGTGACAGGCAAGGCTTGGGGCTGACCCTTTATTCCAGGAGCAGTGGCAAAGTTATTGGAGGGTTTTAGATGGCAAAACAAAATGATCTCACTTGTTCTTTAAGAAGCTCACCCTGGTTATTCCCTGGGTCTGTGCTAAGTCTCAGATTTCTAATTTGTAAAACAGGAGAGTGAGACAAACTTTTCCAGGCAGCATATCCCATTTACATTCTCCATTCCAGGGTAAACACGTCAGCTCCTTTAGCCATCCTTTGCAAACTCTGGTCTCTGTACAAGCTTGGCTACTCCCTTCAGAATTTATTTTTATTGTTTTTATTGAGCTATATATTTTTCTGTGCTCCCCTCCCTTCCTTCCCCCTCCCCTTCTGCCCTCTCCCGTGATCCCCATGCTCCCAGTTTACTCAGGAGATCTTGTCTTTTTCTGCTTCCCATGTAGATTAGACCCTTCAGAATTTATATATGTGGTCATGTCCTTTGAATTTGGGGTACTTAAAACCCAGCTCAGCATTCCAGCCATAGAGAGTCTGAACACACTATGTGGAATGTAGCAGGGCTGTTGGCCTCTTCATGGGGTCATTTTTACCATGCATTAACAACCATGGTTTCACTGTAGAAGCTCTTAGCTGCTACTACTGAAATGCAATTATATATCCTTGCTCTTTGCTAGTCATGGATCATTTTCTCCTATCACACATTCCGTCTACAGCTGGCAACGCCAGGCAGAAAAGCCCAGGGTCTGTTCCAGGCATACAATATGAGATGGGTTGGGGGCAGAAGAGATCTGGGTTGGGACTCATGAACCACCCTCCCAAGAGAGCCAAGGACTTTTAGAAACTGTATATAGAGACAATTCTTGCTTTTAGATGTGCCTAAGGACTTGGATCTTAGTTCCAAAAGGATCGTCTGTGAAGGACGCCACAGTGGGGCTGATGGCCCGACCGCTAGTTCTCATCCAGAAAAATCAGCTCTGTCTGGAGTTCAGAAAAAAGATCGCACTGGCTAATTCAGACAAGAATTCTGTAACTCTGCAACTGGGCTAACAGCTACATGATTCCAGATCAACTTCTCTGGGCAACGAAGCCACAATGGCTGCCTTCAGAGAGAAAGGAGAAATTGTAGAAGACAGAGAAGGATTTAGGTCAGCGAGAATGGGGCCCCAAAAGATCAAGTTCAGGAATAATTTAGCAGATAGGGATCCAAAGACTATGTAGCTTGCTTCACAAGTGGCATTTACTTTGAAAGTAAAAATGAAATTGGAGAGAATGGAATTGCTGTATAATGGGCCCTGGAGATTGAAGGGAAACGGTCGCAAAGAGGAGAGGAGTTGCATGGCCTGTCTAGTTAGACAGAGAATTGGAATGTATAAATTTGGGGCTTTGAAGGGTCATATGAAGATCACACAGATAATGGCTTAATCCCAGCCAGCTCCCAAACGATGTTCATTAGCAAGGGCACTTGGGCTCTTGACAAGCAGTCCCGAGCAGCCTCATGCTGCCTATCTCCAAACTGCTCATTTTGGGTAGTGTTTCTTAACGGAATAAGACCTCTTAATTCAACAGCTAAGCCGAGCGAAGATGGAAAAAGATTTTTACCCTGAATGTCAAGGGGCCTAGAAGATCTGGGAGGGCAGGAGGAGGGAAAGCTAAGGTGTGTTGGAGCAGGGGAGGCACGCGGTGCTGGCAGAGACTTACCCTTGCAAGATAATGGTTCTTGGCCACCGAGCAAAAGGCACATGGACCTCTGCCTAGGGACATCTGGGCTTCATTCCTGGTTTAATGAACGTCACTCTGTGACGATTGCAGTCGCTTCATCTCTGTGAGGTTCATTTTTTCCGTTCTGAGTCAAGCACGATTATACCCATCATCTCCCTTCTACATGCAGGTAAAAGTTGGCACGGCACTTTTATTGCCTTTTTAAGTCTAACGCTCCCAGCATTCCACTAAAGTGTCTCAGCCAGGCTCTGTCTAAGCATCAGGAAACGGAAGCTCGGGGCTGTTAAATGGTGTGCCCAATACGTAGCTCTAAGGGGAAATACCATCACCAGACCACAGAAAACACAGTTTCAAACATGAGGCTCTTTTCCCAACCAAAGCGTTCCACTGTATGAGAAAGAAAATTATAGCTGCCCTTTCGTAGGTATATGGTACCCTATGCAGAACATGGGTTCTGGAATATGTCAACTTGGGTAATAAGTGACTGTCGGTTTCTAATGTTTTCACAAGCCTTAGCATGCTTGGTTATAAAATGAGGCTCAGAATGCTCCTTCAGCCAGCCAGGTTCCTATGGATCCAGTGTCGCCAGAGTATACAGAACACTGTGCCAAGTGCTCCATATATGAGAGAGGACGTGGTGCTGCAAGCCAGCCATGGGGATGAGCTAAGAGCTCGATGAGAAGGTGGTTGGGAGGGGTGGTGAGAGCTTTGATTTCGGCTCTGTCATGAATGAGACATTTGGCCCTATGAGAATTATGACGTCCTCTAACCTCCCATGTCCTCATCCACAAAATCCCCGCATTATCGTGTCAGTGGGAGAATCAAGTGTAGTGTGGAGATGCCTGGCACATTGCAGGTGTACACAGATATCATCCTCGACAGCACTACTACGTGTGCTTGTAATCAATGAGACTCAGTAGTCTGTGTCTCAGAAGTGTGTGCAGGATTTCCTCTCTCATTCAGTGGACAGTTCTGGAGTTTGGAAAGAGGAATAAAGGCACCGGTCCTCTAAGGGGGGTATCCAGAAACTGGTCCACCACTTCTCCGTAAAGTAAGCTGAACGGAAGCAGAGTTAGGAGGAAATAGTTCTCAGAACTGGAGGCGCATTTGTCTTAGGAATCCTCTGACTTTCACATTTTGTCTCTCCTCCAGGCGTCTCAGGGAAGCCTGCTTTACTGCTCTCTGGAACAACTGCTTGGGATGTTCACCAAGTGGGCTTTCACTTCAAGCCCTTGCTTCAGTCACTCATTTCTTCCATTCTCATTCATTCATTATTTACCCATCTCTCTGCTCATCCTGGCAGCCTCAGACTGTTCTTGTGTGTGTCCTTGGTGTTAGGCCATGCTTAATAGCAGTGTAGCAATGAGTCAGAAGTGACGATGCCAACCTCAAGTCTTCAGTGATTATGGGACTTGAGATCTGTATAAATCCCAAGGACAGGGAGGTGCAGGAGGGGCACTATAGAAAGGGGTTTATAGTGGAGAACAGAGTCCTAGCCCATGGCTCTCTTCAAGGACAGTCATGAGGGGAGGCACTGAACTGAACTGGGGTAGAAAGGGAGTACTCCAAGGTTGCAGGCCAGTCAACTGACAAGGGTTAGAAAGGATACATCATCCAGACCACAGAAGGAAAGGATGCCCACCTGCTGCTGCTGTCCAGGCTTTGAGTCTTGCTGTGAGCCTTATTGGGCTTTAGAAGGAGTCAGTGGACAAGGAGCTACACAAAGTCCAAGGGCAAGGGGTCATCCTGACACAGAGGCACATCCCAGCTCCACCGTGCTTTAGCTGGGTGACTTCATGGAGTCTTGCTCTTACCAGACATGGGGTTAAAAAGCCTTTCTCACAAAAGGGCTGTGGGAACTCCATAAGACACAGATTCATGACACTGCCGTGACAGATGACATGATAACATCCGTGACAGATCCATCCCAATCTCACCGTGATGCTGGTGGGAGGCAGAAGAGAAGGGCTTCCAGATGTCCAGACTTGGTAAGCAGTACTTTGCCTCTGAAGCAAAATAGCCACTGGCCTTAAGGGACATGAGCAATGGGGCAGAAGGTGACTTTGGCCAACCGCTATAAACTAACGCATGTAACCTGATGCTGGCTAATAATTAGTTAATGATTTCAGGTGTAGGGGAATGTTTCATTTACATGATCTCTTTGCTTGGATGTCTACTCAAAAACCAAGCGCTTTGTTCCACAGATGACTCTCCTGCCCGATTATCACAGCAGGAATCACTGCCGAAGCCTGCTGTCTTGTACTTCTACATCGTATATGATATTAGAATCAAGAAGATCACGAAAAATTTCAGTCATTCACAGCTCAGATGAACTGACCAATCATATACAAAGCCTTGGGAGTTGATGTGGCACTAAACACACTCAACACCAGACACCTGAGGAAGTGAATTACCCATGGCTAATACGGAACACAAAAAGAATATTGCCATGTTCATTGTGGAAATGCTTCCTTTAAGGCAAGCAAATTCTCCCACCAGGCATAGTGGCACATGTCTATAATCCAAGCATTCAGGAGGTTAAGGCCCAAAGAGTGTGACATCAGTCGGGTCTGCACAGCAAGACCTTGTCCCCCAAAGTATCAGGGAGTCAGAGAGATGGTTCAGTCAGGGCAGTGTGATTGCATCCCCAGTGTGCACATTAAAGTCAGGCACTGTGGCACACATCTGTAACCCCATTGTAGGGGATATGGAGACACATGGATCCCAAGAACTCACTGCCAGCCAGTGTAGCCAAATCAGTGAGTTCTTGGTTCAGACAGACAGATCATGCTGCAATAAATAAGGTGAAAAGCAATTTAAAAGAACGTCTTACATTCATGTGTGGTCTCTTTAGACATGTATACAAACATTCACATGTAGTCACACAGGAAAACATGTAAACACACACACACAGAGAATTCTTCGAGAACACAGATTTGGAAACTAAAATGCTGATCTTGCTAGTGTGTGTTTTCTGCAGAGTTCATTGCCTCTGTCTACCTTTCAGGTTACATTTTGTTTTGATTTTGTTTTTTGAGGCAGGGTCAAGTTATGTCGCCCTGGCTGGCCTGAAAATTGCTATATAGCCCAGGCTGGCCTCTAAGTGCTGAGATTACCGGTCAGCGACCCTACACCTGGCTCCTCTAGTTCCTGTGATTTCCATTTACAAACATGAATCTTACTTTCTTCCTGTTACATCAGTCAGGTAAGCAGGCAGGACTGGGGTGCAAGCAGTTGAAGTACATCTTCCACATTAGACAAGAATTCCCTGAAAGAATGTGCTTCCCTGGGAGATCACCTCTCAGTTCTAATTGATGGCCAGCAGGCTCCTTGGTGGGTTTCTTAGTACCAGTCTCCTTCACTCCAGAGTGAGCTCCTCTTTTGGAAGAAGAGTTCTTTCACACTGCAGGACCAGTTACTTGACATTCTACTGTTGTGGGGAATCTCATTGCTCACCTAAGACAGAAAACCAACCAACCAACCAACCAACCAACTAACCAACCAACCAACCAACCAACCAGCCAACTCCTAGGTCAGATCGTGGCTCATGTGTCTGAGCCTCCCTGAGATAGATGGAGAGCTCTAAGTAAGAGAGGAGCAGAGTGGATTTCTCAGTTGAGTTTCTATTGCTGTGATGAAACACCACGGCAAAAAGCAACTTGGGGAGGAAAGGGTTTGTTTTCCCACTTCCACATCACTGTTCATCCCTGAAGGAAGTCAATGGAGGGACTCAAACAGGGCAGGAATCTGGAGGCAGGAGCTGATGTAGAGACCATGGAGGGATGCTGCTTACTGGCTTGTTCCTCACGACTTGCTCAGCTTTCTTCTCATGGCACCCAAGACCACCCAGGGGTGGCACTGCCCACCAATGGGGTTGACCCTCCTGCATCAACAGCAATTAAGAAAATGCTCTACAGAATCACTTGCAGCCTGATCTTCTTTCTCAGTTCAGGTTCTCTTCTCCAAGGTAACTCTAGATTGTGTCAAGTTGGCATAAAACTAGTCAGCACAATGAAGATAATTGAAGCAGAAGACACAGGGCCTTAAGCAATGGAGATCCTCCATCAAGGGGGACAGTTCCATGTGTGGCTGAATACACGCCTTTGGAGCTCAAGGCAGAGGTCTGGAGGAGTTGAGAGTTTAACATGGACACAGATAGAAGAGAAGATAGAATAAGTGTGAGGAAAGCCAAGCCCCAAGCCACTGTGTAAGGAAAACAGAGACTGGATGGCTGACCCCATTAGAAGACTGACATGTAGGGAATGAGCCCAAACAGAAGAGCAGAGAATGTTACTTGCAATGATGACTGTAGACGAGAGAGAGAAATTCAAGATAAGGATGAGTTCAAAGGACTAAGTTCTAAGAAGGATGTGCCCAGCCTTGTCAAATACCCCAGATAAGTCAGTGAAGGTGAAATTTTAAAAGTTCATTGGCTCTGGCATTGAGGAGGCAACTTCAGAGAGAGGGTATGAGAACAAAAGGAGGGTTGCTGAATTGCACACTTTTCAGAGCCAATGTCAATATGCAAGAGTTGGGGACGGGGTGAGCAGACCTGCCAGGGCTTCCACCAGGTTTGGGGAGAACTTCTATGTGGAGAACTTTCCCGTGAGTAGCGGCAGAAGAAACAAAGCATGGGACTTGGGGACACTGGTGGCGGAGAGGGATGGGAGAATGAAAGATTGTTATGGTTAGATTTCCAGTGCTGTAAGGTTAAGATGCTAAAGGTAGATCTTAGCAGGCACACGATGTGGTCGTGAATAAGAGCTTCTGGAATGAAGAGAAGGCCAGTGACTCGGGTAGAGCTGGACTGTGATGGGGCAGTGCTCCTTTGTAACCCAATGGTGGAGAGGCAGAGGCAGGAATATCAGGAGTTCAAGGCCAGCCTTGGCTACACAGTGAGTTTGAAACTTGCCTAGCCTACATGAGATTTTGTCTCAAGACAAGAACAATATTCTAGAGAGTGAGTTGCTGCAACAATCTTTTCTCAACAAAAGAGAGGTAGAGTAAGACAATAAACAAATGCCAGCATTCAGCCAAAGGTGAGTGAGGGCTTTGTGATAGACAGGGGTTACTATGTTCTCCAGTAAATCTAGTGATGGAAGTGGATTGATACATGGGAATCGTGGAGGAGACAATGCTATAAATGGATATTGACACATGGTGGCAAGAAGGTGTTTGGAGCACATGGGAATGGGCCTTCCTATTAAGAGTGGTGAGGTGGGCAAGGATATTGCTAAGCCCTGAGCTGGGGGCTGAGTGTTTTCAGGGTGTGGTGATGAGCTACTTCCTCTAGAGAAGGCTGGAGAGAAGCAGAATCATTAGGGACACACCACGTGCCTGGCCATGTGTTAATCACTTGAGTAATGACAGCATTTGGCCCTGCTCTGAGGGTCCCTGGAACCTTTCTGAGCACCCATCTGTGCCGCCAGACCTCGAAGGGTTGACTGTTTCTCTCTGCTCTGCTGGCTAAGCCATGCTCACACAGGGATAATGAAGGTCTCATTTGCCTGCGACAATATGGTGCCTTTCTGCATAATTTACATGTTTTCTTCAAGGCTCAGACACTAAGTAATGAGGAAACAAACTCTGGTGCAGGTCTTGCGCCTGAGACATGGGAACCTGCACTCTGTGCCTTTCTGCCTTGACGGCATCTCCCTGGGCGACACTGCTCTAGCCTGGCCTTGGCAGAAACCTCATAAAAGGAGGACTTGGACTCCTCATGGTAACTGGAGGCATCTACTTGCAAGTTCTGTGCCACCGTCACCTCCTGACATTCAGCTGCAGTCAGTAGAGTTATAAATACTCCCCTGAGAATGGATTCGGTTTCCGATTGGTAAGAACATTAACTATCGCTTATTGAGTACTTAGCTGTAACAGCCATTAGGCTCCAGATTCACGGGAACTTTTTTTTTTTTTAATTCTACACAACAATCAATGAAGCAGGTTCTCTCTCAACTGAATGTTTGGGGAAACCAGATCTTCGTGCATTCAGCTCCCATCCCGGTTTCTCGGCTCTAGAACCTGCCATCTTATCCGTAGCCTAGTCCCGGACTTGGCTGTCCTTCCCTCTGTCATATGGACTCATAGTATCCATGTGTTAATGGTGTTTTGGAGTTTGTACATTTGTTTACTTAAATATCTTTCACTGAATACCAACTCTGCACTGGACCTTGTGGGAGAGGATGTGGAGGAGCCAAAGATCATTAGAATGAATTATGGGAGAAGTCTCAGAGCCTGAAGTGGGGCAGGCACAAGCTCCAAAGGGCATTTGCTATCCACCTTTAGTAGTCTGGACATCCTTCCACATGTAATAGGGAGTACCTGGGGATTTTAAAACATTGGCAGAGCAGACAAATATTTCCCACCTACCTCCCATGTTTCAGATATTCAGAGAGTGACGATACAGGGAACAGGGTGAGACAGCCTGGAGTCTGCAGAATTCAAGGACTGTCAGAGGATGACAAGCTTGGGCCCTCTGTGGATGACAGGAGAGATACAACGTGGATTCTCCTCATGAGACATGATCAACTACGGAGAGTGGCAGAGGCAGGTCTACAATGAACCAGGAACCGGGTGAAAACATGACTTCAGGAGCAGTCGTTAGAGATGTTCTAGTGAAGAAGACGTGAGCATAACTATGTCCATGTCCTCCTACCACCCCCTCCTTGGACTCAGTACCAGGCATTCCAATGACATCTTGGTGGCATTGGGAAATGTGTTCCAGGATTTCAATGACTCTCCTTGCCTTTTGCTGTTGAACCAGCTTGGAGGTCTGCGGGCCTGAAATGCAGGTATGCTCTGAGAGCTCGCACTGTGTAGATTGATTTTGGTCCCTGAGACTTAAACGTGAGTCAAAGTCAGACAAGACCATTGCCACTTGGGATGGGAGGTCAGCAGAGCTGCCTCTGTTTTCTAAACCTTAGAATTCAAGATCCGGATCCCTTCAAATCTTCTCAGTCTCTTGGTTTTGCCTCTGTCAGCTCCCAAACTAGTTCATTGCTCTTTATAAATTATAATCACCTTTGCCCTAAATGAAGAGCAGCTGTCACTCCAGGCCACTTCTGCCTCCATGGTTCCAACCTCAAGAACTCCTGGTGGTTTAGCCCCAGGTTATTAATATGGAGTGGGGATTAAGTGGCTAAAGAGCAAAATTGTAGTGAGGTGTCAGGTTGCTGGAGGGAAGGGGACACTGCTGGCACAGCCCGGGGTGTAGCTGTAGAGAAAATGGTGACACATAATTTCGGTAGACCCTGCTGTGGCAAGGGCAAGGCTGAGCCCTGGAGAAAGTTCTATCCTCGATTTTGAAAAGTCAACCGCCAGCTCAGCAGGGACACCGAGAGCCTGCTTGCTTCCCTGGGAGCTGCAATGGCAGCGGGCTGGAATTCTCTTAGGAAAACATGTCTGTGTTCCACGGCTACTTATTTATTTATTTAGGGACTTTCCATGGTTAATTATTTACTTAGAGATGGGTGTTGCACGATGCGGGTTTTGCTGACTTGGAATTTGCTATGCCGACCAGGCTGAACTTGACTAATAAATAAGCAGTAATTCCCCTGCCTCTGCTCCTTGAGTGCTGGAATTATGAACGTAGGCCATCACACCTGCCTGGCTAGTGGTCACTTTTGGTTGTTAACTACAAGATAGCATGTTCAGAGGAGGAGACGCTGGTCTGAAAGAGTAGAGACTTGGTTCAAGTCTCTGTCTGCTCCTGACCCGAAACAAACAGCTTGGCTTCTGTGCTTCCTGACCGCACCCTCCCATTTCAAAAGGACCAGATGATCACTCTTCTGGCTACTGCTGCCCAGATTCCCTTTCCTATGATGCCCAAGAAGATGAAGACATAATTCCACCAGGTTCCCACTTTATGTAGGATGATGTGGGGGGACTGTGCTCCTTTCGGGTCAGGTGGAAGGCCAACAACAGTGTCTTTATTCGCTTAAGATAACAGGGGCAAAGAAAATAATAATAAAAGTACCCAGCCCTCACTACTCAAGCCTTGGGACCTTTTCAAGACAGGGTCTAATGAAACCCAGGCTCACCGGGTAGTTGAGGATAACTTCAATTCCTGATCCTCCAGCCTCCACCTCCCAAGTGCTGAGATTACAGATGTGTCACCATGCCCAGTTTTACGTGGCTCTGGGCAGGTAAAAACCAGTGTGTTGTGGACAAGCACTTTGTCAACTGAGCTGTATTCCCAGGCCCAGCATGGGCCTTTTCACTGACCCTTCAATGTCTGGTACATTACCCACTCTCCTTAATCCTATTGGTTCTGTTGAAGGATTTTGGTTTTTGTGAGTTTTTTTTTTTTTGGTTTGGTTTTTGGTCTTCTATTTTTTTTTTTAAAGCTTTCAACTGCTGCTTTCAGTCTTCAGTCCTAAAGGGCTTCACTGAAGCCAACCAAGCATGTAACACTTCAAAGAACTGGAGGGCATTGAGCACTCCTAATCCCCTCTTTGGGCACAGCATCTGCCTTTGCACTCTGCTCTGAGATTCTGCAGTGAGCAGTAGTGGAAAGATCGGGGACTTCAGAGCAGACAGTGCTGTGGGACCCTGGGCCAGGGCCCATCTCCCAGGGCTTTTGGCTTCTTGTCTGTAAAGAGAAAGTGGCAGTGAGTGACTGGGGACTGAAGGACATCTAACAACACAGAAGGGCATGGTCAGCAGGTGTGGGGTCCCTCCTCTTCTTTCAGCTGAGTCTCACCATCTCCTCTACCCCAGTTGATGTCAACATGGGGACCTCTTCCTTCTGTCGTGCTTGGTGGTGAGATGACCTAATTCTGGCTAATGAGAGGGACAAGAGAGGGAATCTGGAAGTTTTGAAGAATGTTTCCTCCTTCTTAGTAAGAGACTANAGAGAGAGAGAGAGAGAGAGAGAGACATAGTTAGTCCAATTGCTCCTCTACATACTATGCTTTCTGGGACAGCCTCTCTAGTTAACTTTGCTAGTGGCCTGCGAATTGAAAGAAGCAGAGATCTCCTAGCCTTCATCTTCTGTGTCTTACCTGTGGACTTCTTGTCATGTAGGTGGACACATACACTTCATCATTATTTAAACTGATTTTCTTTGGTCCCTGCAGCTGAAGGCATCCCCTTACCCTCCTCGGTACAGACATTTGCTCTTTATCATCCATCCTTTCTCTTCTCATCCTCTATCCCAACTTCCTTCTGGACATGGAGCCTCAGAGTCGGCCTTCCCAACCATAAAACACTCCCTCTAATCCTTAAGCAGCTGACATTCAGCCATTTATATCTCAACAAGCCCCATCATTGTTCTTTCACCCCCAGTTCCCAGGGGTGCAGAGTATCATAGGAGAACTATAAAACGATACCCAGTGGCCGTATTCTAAGTCCTTATTTCCTTCCTTTATGGGGGCCTCAGCAGCTGCTGTAGTCAATCTGGAATAGACGCTATTTCCTCTCCATGCATTTACTTATGATGTTGCTGCCAGGGTAGATGCTCCCTCCCCCTCCCTCCCCTAGTACAGTCTTTCCGGGTCAATCCCAAGCATCACCCCATGCTGAGGGGCAAATGCCACCTCCTTTGAGCTTCTGCAACATCACATCTCCTTTCAAGCCCCACCTCCTGATGGATTTTGTTCTTTTATATGTCCTGGTAGAGCCTTATTTACATAGATATGCTTTCTTAAATACAAGAGCCACATAAACATGCACTGGGAAAGAAGCAAAGGAGAGAGCCATGATGCTAAGCTTAAATTAGTCAGACTCCAGCTTGAAGATGGGCTCTGTTCAGCAGCTCCGGGGAAACAGGAAACATTATTCAACTTGGTGCAACAATTTTTATGAAGATGGAACTAGTAATTGCTACTTAAGATAGTTGAGACGATTAGACTATGATTATATAAAGACATATAGACTCCCAGGCACATAATGAGTCTAAATATTACTTTCTTTACACCATCTATCTTGGTGCTGTCCAAATTTACCTCACTGTGTGTATGTGTACATGTGGGGTTTCTCAGTTAGAGTTTCTGTTGCTGTGAAGAGACACCATGACCACGGCAACTCTTATCAAGGAAAACATTTAATTGTGCTGGCTTGTTTACAGTGTAGAGGTTTAGTCTGTTATGGTCATGGCAAGAAACAAGGCAGCATGCAGGCAGACATGGTGCTACAGAAGGAGATGGGAGTTCTTACATCTTAGCTCACAGGCAACAGGAAGTGGTCTCTCTCACTGGATGTGGCTTGAGCATATACACTTCATACTTGTTGGAGGAAGTATGTCACATTCTCCAACAAGGTCACACCTTCTAATAGTGCCTCTCCCTTTGGGGCCATTTTTTTTCAAATCACCACAGGGGGTGTGATGTGTATATTTATAAGTGTGTATTTATGGATGTGGGGTGCATATGCATGTGTTGAGCATGTCAAGTATTTTCCTTTGCTCCCCACCTTTCCTTTTTTGACACAAGGTCTCTCACTGAACTTGACGCTTATCTGAGCTAAGCTGGCTGGCCAGTGACCTTTAGAGATACGCATGTCCCCACCTCAAGTACCGGGGTTACAGGCATGTGCTCCCACACCCTGCTCTTTCCTTAGGTTTTGTGGATCTGAACTCAGATCCTCATGTTTACCCAGCAGGCAGTGTGCGCTGACTGAGCGGTCGAGCCAGCTCTCCACAAACCTTTTCTCCACGAGGTGCAGACTGTTCCCTCCTGTTTGAAACATTCTCCATTGAGGGGAGGTCAGAAGCTGGCAAAACTTCGGAAATGCTTGAGCTTTCAACATTCTCACCGAGCTGTTCTGAGGTTAGACAAGCAGCAGAAGCTTGCTGGA
>LOEQ01000124.1:958271-973615 GCA_001685075.1 Bramus lutescens | reverse complement strand
GAGCGCTTGCTGAGGGGTTGGTCTGTGGCACATGCAGCCTCCGGGGCAGACAGGGCATGGATGGACAGGAGTAATTATGGCCCTTCAGCTTCAGAGCAAGCACAATCATTTCCTTCAGGCAGCCTGGCTCTCTCCCTGACAGCTTGGGCATCTGCCCCGAAGCTTTGTGGTGATACTGTTCTCTGTGGGCTGATTTCTGGACTGTGGTCCTGTCCTTCTGAGATCTCTCCCAGAAAAGGGAAGGTCTACATTGAACGGTGACTCAGTGGTGAGCCCAGGCCTCTTATGGGTAGTTTTGAGCCTTCGGATACCACAGGTCCATGTTTCTTAAGGCTGCAATTAGACCACACTGCTCTAAGACTAGCGGACTATGCTAGATGGTGCTAGAATTGTCTCCCTCATTCTGGAAAGCAGGCTTTCTGGGAAAGCCAGCTCTTCAGAAAAGCATTAGGTAGAAACTAATGACACCCACCAGGGGGACAAGTTACAATGCCACCTTCCAGTATGATGGCCTTCCTCTTATAACAAGTCACTGGTAAGCTCAGAGCTCGGGAAGGCAGGCAGAGCAGGGATGACCTCTGCAACTCTGTGGGAGAGGTAAGGAATGGACAGAGATTCCAACATGGATTGAAATATTAGCAGGGCAAGTTGAAATATGACGGTTACCTATTAATACATGACAGTGCATCTCTACCTTACAGGGTTTGGCTATCTTCTGCCTCATTACCTTTGTGAGAATAATTACGGTAACAGAGCTATGGCTTTCTGAGATCCATCAGATGTCATAAAGATACCAGATGAGCAGGAACACTGGATGCAAGAGCTCAGGGTAGGGTATTAATACTTTTCAGATCCCTGCCACTGCAAATACGTTTTCAGCTTCAGAAGGAAGGCTGGGACTGGTTCTCATTCTGCCTTGTGCCTCTTCAGCTTTCTCATCTGGCAAATGACCACACGGGAGCTGTGTAGTAGGGCTTACTGTGGCCATTTTACAGAGAAGTAAGCTGAGGCGGAGTGGCGTGGTCTGCTCTTCCTGTTGGGCCCATATAGACCCAGGCAGTAGTTCACGCTCTGGGGTCCTCTCATGCTCCATTTGGCCTGCTTTGTGCATGACCTCGGACTCTCAGAACACATGCTGTAGAGAATCCTGGCTACACATCAAATTACAGTCAAGGCGCATTTGCACACAGCACCATCTCTTCAGCTGTGCCTCCAAAGCAGGGAGCACAATTTTCTCCCCAGCTGAGCCCCAGCAACAGGGCTGTGTGAGCGCCGCTCCTATGGGCCCAGTAGGAGCAGCCAGAATGTCTGCTCACTTGGGTTGGGTAGCAGGTGTGGCCCTTAGGACCTTCCCACTTTATCTGGGGGAATATGAGCCATCATGGAAGGAAGCTACCCAGGCCTCCCCTTCTAAGAATCGTGAATACAAGCCAGGTGTGGTGGCACCTGCCTTTAATTCCAGCACCTGGGAGGCAGGTGCAGGTGAATCTCTGAGTTCAATGTCGGGCTGGTCTCCAGGGCAAGTTTCAAGTCAGCCTTGGGCTACAGAGAGAAACCTTGTCTTGTAAAACAAACTAGAGAGGCCTGGGCACGGAATGCCTCAGAGACAGGAAGCAGGGACTTTAAGGATGAACAAAATTTCTGGAGGCAGGCTGCATGTGGCTGACTCCTGGTTCGGTAATTTCTAAAATGTGTGGGCTCAGAGAGCCCTAAGTGTCAGGTATCATATCTGAAAAAGAAATGTTCATCATTAACTCAAGCAGCGTGTAATACTCAGGTGATTCGGTGTATAGAAAAAACATGGAGATAAATGTGGCAGAGGAAGTCGTAGGGGCTGATGGTAACTCAGGTAGGAGACAACATGCTAGTGAGGTGAGCGGGCAGTTAGTGACTAGGTAGGAGCACGTGGTGGTTTGAGCAGGAATGTCCCCCAGAGACTCATGTATTTGAATACTTGATCCACAGGGTGTGGCATTAGTAGGAGGTGTGGCCTTGTTGGAGTAGGTGTGGCTTTGTTGGAGGAAGTGTATCTCCAGAGAAGGAGCCTTGAGGTCTCAGAAGCTTAAGTCAGTTCTCTGCCTGCTGCCCACAGATCCAGTTGCAGAACTCACACCAGCCTCTCCAGCTTCCGGCCGTGACGATAAATAATGCAACAAACCTCCAAATTGTAAGCCAGCCCCAATTAAATGTTTTCCGTGTGAGAGATGCCATGGTCATGATGTCGCTTCACAGGAATTGAACCCTAACTGTGAAAGAAGCTATGAAGAGTGATTAAAAGCTACAAAGAAAAGAGGCACACTGTATGCCTAAGGCAGTTACCTAAGGGGTGAATTGGGGTGGCCTCTCTGAAAAAGAGGCCGCTGATCAAGATCAGAAAGACAAGGATGAGCTAGCTGTGCTCTAGCTGTATCTGAGTTATGAGCAAGCGGGGAGAATGTTCCAGACAATGACCCATGTGCTATGGCACAAAAGAGCAAGACACCCCTGAAGCTGGAACTTGCAGAGACAGAGCAAGCATCCAGGGGCCAGCTCTGGCAAAGCCTCAAGAGCAGGAACAAAGGGAATAAGGTGAAGGAACCAGCATGTTAAGACGGTACAAGGAGTGGAGAAAGGAGAGAACTGGGCTTCAGGCCAGAGCTGGGGGATCTCAAGGTCATGGCTTTAGTACAGAGTGCTGGAAGGGCTGGAAAGGCTGTAGACCCAGGAATGACAATCTGACCTGGCTTTTGTTGTTTGCTTTTTGTTAGGTTTTTGTTTGTTTGTTTGTTTACTTGTTTTTGAGGCTGACCTAGAAACTCACCAAGTAGCACCAGGCTGTCCTTCAATTTACAACTGTTCTTTTGCCTCAGTTCCTGAGTGATGGAATTACAGGCATAAACCACTACCCACAGCCGTGTTTTATATTTTGAAGACATCTTTGGGGCTGGGATATGTTTCAGTAGATAAAGCATGTGCTTTACAAGCCTGAGGACCTGAGTTCAAATCCCAAGACCCCCCACAAAAGCCAGGTGTGATAGTAAGTGTCTAAACTCAGTGTTCCTCCATCAGAAGGGAACACAGAGACAGCTGATTTTCAGAAGCTAGTTTGGTTTATACAGTGATAAAGTACAAAGAAAAGCTGCCTCAAATGAGGTGAAGACAGGCATCCAAGGCTGTTCTGTGACATTCAAAGTCATGCCACTCTGTGTGAACACACTCACACACACATATGTACAGGCACTGTCCACACACACACACAATACAAAAAGATAAAATTCTTAAATAAATAATAAACTATCTCTCTGGCTATTGGTGGGGGAAAATTTTGAGGGACTGTTGTATATAGTTTGCATGTGGAAAGTCTCTTGTGTTCTTTGAACATTTGGCATTCAGATGGTAGCACTGTTTGGGGTAGATTGTGGACCCTTTGTGAGGTTAGGTCCAGCTAGAAGTGGGTTGCTGGGTGCAGACCTTAGGACTTATAGCCTAAACCTGCTTCTGGTCTCCTGAGACATCAGCCAACTGCTATGGGCTCTTGTTGCCACAGCCACAAGCCACCCACATGACCAAAAAGTCACCATTGTTGTGACTTTCCTACCATGATGGGCCATATTCCCTTAGACCATGAGCCCAAAGCATTTGCTCTTTCTTTGAGCTGATTTTGTCAGGTATTCTGCCATGGGTGTGAGAAAGACAGCTAACACAGACACCGAGGGTGGAAGGCGTTTGGTCATCCTGTGGTTACCTGAAGTTACCTCTGTAATCAATTATAGCAGTGTAGAGAAGGGGTCAGAAGTTAGATATATTTTGTGGGTGGAGCTGGCAGACTATGAAGAGGGTGTGGAAAAGCAAGAACTCCAAGATGACACGTGTTTTGGAAATGACCTCACGGCCATCTGATGAGGACTGACCTAGACATTGGATGGATAGCACTTAGCTCAGTGCCAGAAACTTCATGAAGGATCAGTACACTTGTGTTATTTTATTCCTGGGACTGGCTCTCTCACTTGCACTTTAGGTGAAAGGGTCTGGTCCGCAGTCTTCTCAGGCACGCACTCTGGCAAGCCAGAGAATCTTTCAACCATTCAATAAACACTGATTAGACATTGACAGCCAGCCAGGCTCTATCCTGAGTGCCAGAGGCGTTGGGGAAAAGAGCATCTGCCCTTCTAGAACTTACAGTAGAGTGTAGGAAGATGCTGGCGAACAGAAAGTCCTGGGGAGGGTCAGGAGAGCGCCAATGGCAAGAGAACCTTGTGGGAGTGTGTGTTCAGGGAAAGAAGTCTTCCCACACGAGGCGAGTTGTAAGTGGAAGTCACAAGATGAGAGGGGATTTGGAAGATGAAGGATGAGGGTGCCTGTGGCGGAGTGGATGGGGGTGGGGGAAGGAGCCCACGGAGATGAGGGAGATGTGGGAATGGAATGACTGCATTGCCTGAGGCATGAAAGAGCTTAAGTATTCCAGGGCCAAAATTCCCAAAGGCACAACTGCCCAAACATCTTATCTCATGCTTGGGAGACCGTGAAAAGAGAGGGTGCCAGGGCTTGTCAAAGGCAGGTGGGTGTGTTCTAAGGAACTGAGGGTTTTGTTTGTCTTCTTGGAAAGGTTTGCAACCAAGAATACCTGTTTTGTGGTCCTGGGAGGGAGATCTGGTCTCTAGCTACATGCTAACTCATTTGCTAAGATGGCAGTGTGTGGAAGGATGGTGGTGGTGTATTTTGCTTTGCTGTTCTGGGAATCAAAGCCAGTGAGCCACATCCTCAGCTTTTGGAGGTTTGTGTTTGTTTTGACTTTGTATTTTTTGAGATAATGTCTCATGTAGAGGAGGCTGGCTTTAAGTTCCTTATATAGCTAAAGACGAAAGGTCATTCTGCCTTCACTTCCCAAAAGCTGGGATGACAGGTTGAACCGTGATACCTAGTCAGCCTCTCCAATCCCTTTTCTTTGCTTTTGAGACTGGATCTTGTTATACAGCCCAGGCAGGCTTTGATTTGAAATCCTCCTATCTCAACCTTCTGAGTGCTGGGATTCCGGGTCCACACCATCAACCTGGGCTCCCCTGGCTCTCAAACGTCAGGCTGCACACATCAGTACTGGGAGCAACTTGAAAGCACGCACCCTTTCAGGACCCTCTCTAGCTCTAGTTTACAACTTTCTTTCAACCAGCTCCCCGTCGGCAGTCAGAATCAGTTGCCACGCAAAGGTGATGTGTCATAGTCTGCTCGGAGCTCTCCGCTGGATCACTAAAAACCAAGGAGACTCCATCACTCTGTCTTCCGAAGGGCAGAAGATTCTGAATTGCTCTTGAAGATCGCATGCTGGTTCCTTGTGGAGAACAGCACAGGGAACATCTTGAATATTCTATGCATGCTCTTTACCACTGAGTTCTGCCCCCAGTCCCAAGAAACGACCTCCATAAAGTCATTGCTGTATTTGCTGCAGAATTACTTTAGAAGCTAGTGCAGGGCTTATCGTCAGGTTGCTCTTGAATCTTCTTCCAGATGGTTAGAAATAAGTAATTCAACACACTTACCAATCTATCGTAGCTGCTGGGACATCAAGAGTTGAATGTGAAATCCATTAGAATTGTATCACATTGCATACACACAGTAGATCCCTCCTCCCTTAATTTTGCATTTCTTCCCTAATGTGTTTATCAAATGTACACGGAGAACCCACAATGAAGGACCATAGCCATCCTGCTGTTACTGTGGTGGTAGCAAACACTCAGACTCCAAATCGCCAAGTACTTCATCAAGCTGAGTGGTAGGAAAGTGTCCTTTTTCAGGCTTTGGTTCTGGAAGGACAGTGACTGTTCCTAGCCTGAGTCAGCATGTCTCGCACAAGGTCCCGCAACAGAATGCCATCCATGGGATGTAAGACATTCGTTCTCCTCTGGTCATCACCACAGAAGTCACTAGAAGTCCTGCCCCAGAGAGGAAAACTGAAGCCGGGATGGTGTCAGCAAATAGCCAGGTGCTGCAGATCCAGGTGGCAGAGGCCTGTGTGCCTGCCCTTTGGTGACAAGCCCCACGCTCTTTCTGGATGTTTCTGTCCCACGTAAATCAGTCTGAATGGGTGGCACCAGCCTGTATGATGACCTGATAAAATATTGTTTCCTTCCAGTTGTGGATTTGATCAGATCCCCTTCTGCTGGGCCCTTCCTTCTGTTTGTCCTGAGCCAACCAGTCCCGCAAATGCGTTTGGCTAGTCTGCAACACTATATTCAAATTTAGGTCTCAGGATTGCACCTGCTGCCTTCATCCCAGCCCTCCTCCTCTCAGTGCTTTCCTTTCGTCAACTTTTCATCCTGACTCTCTTACAGGCTTCACATCAAATCCCTTCAGAGAAGCCTGTTTCCGGAAGCCCTGGGAACCCTCCTGACCTGGAAGATGGATGAGCGCCTCGCTGCTGTCCTGAGTGGAGTCCAGGATTATTCTGGGAGGGAGCTCTCACCTGCTGGATTCTCCATTTGAAAGGTGTCTCCCCCCCCCTTGTTTTTTTTTAGGATTAGTGTTTGTGATTTTCCTTTGCATTCGCCCATGCTTCACCAACAGCTTAGGGCGGCTCATGCTTAGAGACATTTCCAGGAAGCACAAGGTGATACTTCGCCCTTAGAAGAAAATATTTTTAGCATCAATTCAGGGAAGCGGAGACCCACTTCAGTGGAGGAAAATCCCCATATGTGACCCACCCCACATCTAGAGAGCGCCTTCTGCCTGGGAGCACTGCCCTTTCTGTTCCAATTATGCCATCCATGTCCCCATTTTTGAAATTACGCTCCCATTATGGGCTATTTATATAGGATATACTACAAGAGTCCATAATGCTCGCCCATAAGGCAAGTACCCTCTAGTTTCTAACCACTCTCCAGTCTCTAAAGCTGCCACCTGTTTCTTGTCTGTGAGCCCATTTGCCAGCCGCTGTTAATAGATGATGCTTCCTCTGTGCTTTCAGACTCGTGGGCACTTCCTACGACGGTGCTGATCCATCTTCAGGAAGGTCACAGTTGCTCATCCGCTCTGACATACCAAGATACCACGACTGAACTGATACACTCTCTCTCTCTCTTTCCTCCTTCCCTCCATCCCCACATCTGTGGGTGTGGGTGATCATTCGTGTGCAGGTGTATGTGTGCACACTGAGGAGGTCAGGGAACAACCTCTGGTGTCATTCCTCCTCAGGTGCCATGTACTTTGTTTGTTTCTGGAGACAGGGTCTCTCACCAGAACCCAGGGCTAGCTAATTAGGCTAGGCTGGCTGACTAGCAAGTCCTAGTGATTTCCCTCCCCAGCCCTGGGTTACAAGTGCACACTACCACACTTGACTATTTTACCTGGGTATTAAAGACCAAATTCAGGTCCTTAGCTTCACTGGGAGCTCTTCTTGACTGAGCGATCTCCTCATACACATACACTCACACTCGTTCAAATACTGTCTCCCTCACACACATACACACACACACTCACACATTCTCACAAAGATTCACTCACACATACACTCATACATACACACACACACACTTATATATGTACTCTCCCCCCATACACACACACACACACACACACACACACGCACGCACACACACACACGCTCACGTAGCTCATCTGAACCTTAATACTCTCTACTTTGGTCAGTTCCCACAGGCTCTCTTCACATAAATAAATAAGAATATAGTCTACGCCTACTCTCTCCATTCCTAAGTAAGAATGTAGTCTACCCAGACTGCCTTCATTCCTAAGTAAGAATGCTGTCTACCCTGACTGCCTCCATTCCTGTCTAAGTAGTCTCTGGTTTCCTGGGTCCATGCTGGCTTTCTTCTTGCAAGAAAAAAAAAGCAGAAATGTCCTCAGGCAGGGTGGTGCACACCTGCAATTCCAGCATTCAGAAGCTTGAGGCAGGAGGACCTCCTCAAGTTCCAGGGTAGCCAGGGTTACCTGTTGAGATCTGTCTCAAAACAAAAAAAGCAAACCCAACAAACTGGGATGAAAACTGGATGTCCTTGAGCAATCTTGCTTCTACTGCTTCTCAGAATATTTGGACTGGGTTGCTGGTTCTTTGTTCTTGGCCTTGCAGTGGAACTCAGCGCCTCCCCAGCCCTCTCTCTCAACCATCATTATCACTATATTTTGTAGAGAATCTTTTTCAAGGTACACCTTCACTGTCCCTTGGGACTCTGTCCATTCATCTCCTTCCAGGGCAGCTGAAGTGTGGTGTGAGGCATGGCAAGGATCTGGGACAGGCACTTGGACTCAGGTGTTTCCATCCTGGAATTGCTAATCAAGGCAAACGTCTGGAAAAGCCTCCCATTCTACAGTGAAGAGAAAATGAAACGGGCAATAGGAAGCTGGAGACAAGGAGCTCGGAGGCTTCAGTGTGAAATGGATGAACCGGATTGGAGCTCTTCAATTTTCGTTTTGAAAAATGGAGCTTTCATTTTTCCATAGTTGTGAAAATATGCAAAATATCTAGCGGCAAGAAATAATGCATAAATGAAAGGCATAAGGCCTTCCATTTCTCCCACTGGGAAAATATGGAAAATACATAACATACCTGCATCATGCTCTTTAGGACGTTTAGAGTCATCTAGGCAACATAGGGTATTTCCACAGGATCTTTCCTGCTGCCCTGTGGCACACACACACACACACACACACACACACACACACACGCCTTTCCTCCTTTCAGTCCTAGCAGCCCCCACCCCATTCTCCATTTCTTTGTCATTTCAAGACTTATATAATTAGAGTCAAACAACAGGTAGCTTTTGAAGTTGGCTTTTCCCCTCAATATAATTCTCTGCAGATTGATCACGCTGCAGCAAGTTCCAGTCTATCTTGCCTTTCATGTCTCTGTTACACTCCAAAATACGAATGCACCACAGCTTTTGAACCATCCACCCATTCGAGGATGTGAAAGTTGTTTCTAATCTTTGGTTACTGTAACTGTGCCGTCTTTGCTTTAGGATTTCTATTGAGGTGATAAAATACCATTGACCCAAAGCATCTTGGGTAGGGAAAGGTTCCTTTAGCTCAATTGTCTCAATGGTAGACAGTAGACCATCATGAAGAGAAGTCAAGGCAGAAACTCAAAGCAGGAACTGAAGCAGAGACCATGGAAGAATTCCACTTATTGGCTTGCTCTCTCTCCTCATGGCTTGCTCAGTCTGCTTTCTCTTAGAACCCAGTATGAGGCAGGGGTGGCACCATCCAGAGTGAGCTGGGCCCTCCCCTCCCACCTCAATCAGTAATCAAGAAAATGTCCCACAGGCTTTTCTTGATTGCACATAGGCTAATCTGGTGGGGATAATTTTTCAATTGAGGTTGCCTCTTCTCTCAAAATACTCTAGGTTTGTGTCAAGTTGACAAAAAACTAACCGGAACAAGTACAGGGAGGTCTCTGTACCAGTCAGTGCAGGGCTAAGTGCCTAGGAGTACATATGGTTTCAGAGTCATATGGCCTTTTATGTTTCCATTTTTCTCTAAGTGCCAACGCTATTGGGAGTGGCTTGCCAACTTTCATTTCCACCAACAATATGTACTTCTTGCCTCCGCGCTAGCATTTGGTCGTGTCTGCTTTTCACCGTTGCTGTCCTGGTAGGTGTGTGGTGGCTCCTCGCTGCAGCTTTAATTTGTGTTTCTCTAACAGCTAATGATGGCGAGCGCCCATCATGTGCATATTTTCCATCTGTGAACCCACCGCGCTGAAATGTCTTTCCATGTGTCTTGCCAGTTTTATAATTGGATCGGTTGTTTTGCTGTTTTTACTGTTGAGTTTTGAATATTCTAGGTAGCCATTCTTTCTCAGGCGTGTGATTTCACGCAACTTCTTTCTTCCTTCCACTGTGTCTTAGTTTTCTATCCTCAGGATCTATTACAGAGTTAGAGTTCTCAAGTCTTGACCTAAAGTTCAGCTCACCCAACATTCCCTCTGTAGAGTGCAGGCTGAGTTTCACACTCCCTGAAGTGCGCTTAACCCCAGACGCCAAAGACTTTCTCCCATTTTCCCCCTGGAGGTTTTGCAGTTTTTTTACATTTAAACTTGTAAATGATTTTGTTTTAACTGCAGCATACTGTATGAATCTTAAGTTTTTGGTCCATGGATATCCCATGACTTTAGCAACGTTTACTGAAGAATCTAGCTGGACATGGTGATGCACCTAATATTTTAATCCTGATATTTGGGGGACAGAGGCAGGTAGATCTTTGTTTGAAGCCAGCCTACATAGCAAGTTGCAGGTGAGCCAGGGCTACATAGTGAGACTTTGTCTCATTTTAAAAAAGAAGATGAAGGATAAAAGCTTGTCATGCCATTTCACCAAAAACCAGTTGGATGTACATATTTCGGTGTGGCTCTGTGTGTAGGTTCTTTGTCCTGGCTCATTTATCCTGGTGTCCATCCTGGCACTCAACTACCACAGTCTTGACTGCCACAATAGCCTGATAAGTTTGATTAGGTATCTATTGATGGATTTCTTCCACATGTCTCTTATTTTAGGGGCATTTTGGCTCTTCTAGTTTCTTTGATTTTTTTAAATACATACATTAGAGAGTTTTCTGTCTACACACACACACAAATCTTGCTGAGGTTTTGATAAGGATCGTATACTGATTTGGTGAGCTAACTTCACAACTATGCCAAGCTCTCTAAGGCATGAATCCGGTGTGTCTCCTCATTTATTTATATCCTTTTTGATAGTTGTCACCAAAGTGCACTTCCGGTCACAAGTGCTGCACATATTCTGTCATATTTACAATGAAATATTTCTTAGCAACTTTAAAGTTACTTTCAAGATACTGCCTCTTGAAGTTGGATGTCTATGTGTTCATAATTAATGTCTAGATATGCAGGTGAAAGGCTGGTTGGATGGCTCAGTGGGTAAAGGTACTTGCCCCCAAGCCTCATCACCTGAATTTGAATTCTAGGTCTAGCTGGTAGAAGGAGACAGCCACCTCTGGTCTCCATACATGCAAAGAAATTAACATAGTAAAACATAAGCAAATAGAGCAGTAATCTGAGCCTCATCCACTTTTTAAGATGAGCAAGGTAGAGTTCATCTTTAATTCCAGCACTCAGGAGGCAGAAGCACTTAGGCTTCTGAGTTCAAAGCCTGCTCAGTCTATATAACTGAATTTTAGGCCATCTAGGGACAGTGAGATTCTGTCTTAAACACACACACACACACATACACACACATACATGCATGTACAAACACATTTTTTAAAAGAGGGCTAGAGAATGGCTCAGGGGTTAAGAACATTCATTGCTCTTGCGAGGACCTTGGTTTAGCTCCTAACAACCACATGGTGGCTCACAACCACCAATAACTCCAGTTCTAAGGGGTCTAACACCACCTTCTGGCCTCCTTACGTACCAGGTATACCTGTAGTGTACATAAATACACACAGGAAAACATTAATAAAATAAAAATAAAGAAGTTTTTTTTAAAAAAAAACAAATGAATAAATAAATGCTGGCAATTTTTATAAGCATTAGCCCTGGGATTCAGGAGAGCAGGTTTATTGAGTTTTTCTACATGAACAATCATGTTATCTACAAATATGGGCAATATTACTCTTCCTTCTAGCTGCTATAAGTTTTATTTCTGTTTCTTAACTTGTTTCATCCATCCTTATTGCACTATACGGAGTAGGGAATCCATGGCTTGCTTCTAGTCATGGTGTGAAATCCTTCATCCTTCAATACTCAGCTTAATGTTAACCATTTTTTGTAGACTCTTTACCAATTTGAAGAAATTCCACTCATACCTAGTTTGCTCAGTGGTGTTTCTTTTGTTGTTGTTGTTGTTTTGTTTGTTTTTATTTGTTTTGGATCTGTTAAAACAACACATATTTATTTTCTTACTGTGCTAAAGACCAGAAGCCTGATATCCTTTTTAAAATTAACCTTTATTATGCATATGAAAGTGGACTCCATTCTGACATTTTTGCACATATATTCCATATATTGTAGTGATGAGGTGAGCAGGCCTGCTTTTTGTCCCACCAGGCTCCCACATGGCTAGCTTTACTCCCGAAATAACAACACACAGATTATATTCATTTAAACACTGCCTGGCCCATTAGTTCTAGCCTCTTCTTGGCTAACTCTCACATCTTAATTAACCCATTTTTAATAATCTGTGCACAAAGTGGTGGCTTACTGGGAAGATTCTAACATACGTCCATCTTGCGCCAGAGCTTCATGGCGTCTGCCTGATGCTGCTTTCTTCCTCCCACAATTCTGTTCTGTCTTCCCTACCTACCTATGTTCTGACCTATCCGGCCAAGCAGTTTTCTTTATTAATTAGCCAATGAAAGCAACAGATAGAAGACCTTCCTACATCAATATATTTCCATTATTCCTCCCCTCTCCAGAGTAGGCCCCCCTATACTTCTATATCTCTTATAGTTTTAAAAATGTCTAGATTGTATATATGAATGACAGCATGCAATTGTTGTGGATTTTTTTAACTATGTAAAGATGTGTTACATTTGTTTATGCAGTGGAATATTACTTTAACTGTGTAAAGGTGTGTTAGATTTGTTTGTGTTGTGATTGTTTAATTATGTAAAGATGTGTTGCTTTTTTTTTACCTTTCATGCCTAAGACACCTGATTGGTCTAATAAGGAGCTAAAGGGCCAATAGCTAGTGAGGATAGGGATGGGTAGAGCTGGAAGGCAGAGATAATAAATAGGAGGAGAAATCTAGGCAAAGAGAAGAAAGAGGGAGAAGAGAATGAGAGAGAAAGAGAGGGACATACCTGAGGTAAGCTAGGCAGCCTTTAGCTAGCTAGATGGAGTATGATATACAGGAGGAAAGAAAGGTAGAAAGACCCAAGCAAAACACAGAGAAACAGGTCCAGTTATAGGAGCTAGCAAGAAACAAGCATAAGACAAGGCTGAGTATTCACAACGAAACAAATAAGATGTTTCTGTGTCATGATTTGGGAGCTGGTTGGTGGCCCCAAAAGAAAAAGCCTGATGTGTCCCTCTGAGTCTGGTTGACATCATTTACTAAGATCTCCAGTTCCAATTATCAAGTGAAAGTGTCGTGACCTCTAGATGGGGGATGCGACCTACATAGTGCCCTGCTTCTTCTTCAATGACTATGTCAATAAGAGTCATAAGCATGCCTCTTTTCAGCACACTCATGGCATCTATCATTAGGATAAAAGGGGTGTTGGGCAGGTGCCTATCAAATGAGATCGCTGAGCCATGACTGTTGATAGTTCAATCCCCATTGGAGAACCACAAATCGGCATCTCTAAAATCTTCAGATTCCACAAAGGCAAATCCCAGAGGAGTTCTGCCAATCCATACAGTTCTCTTAAGGGCTTGTGGTAACTGCAAGTCCTTTCTGACTCTCCTTTCCCAACATCAGTTCCAAGGTTCTCAAGGTTGGGAAATAGTATTTTAAGATGTGTTGCTTTTATTTATGCTGCATTTGGTTAACTCTGTGAAGCTGTGATTCCTTGCCTGTCTGAAACACCTGATGGTCTAATAAAGTGTGGAACAGCCAAAAGCAAGGCAGAAGCAATGATAGGCAGGGTTGGCAGGTAAAGAGTATAAATTGAAGGATAATTGAGAACGAGGAGCAAGAGAACAAGGAGAGGAGGACATCAGAACCCAGCCACCCAGCTTGCAGCAAGCCATTGAAAAAGATGTAAAGAAAGGTATACAGAAACAGAGAAAGATAAAAGCCCAGAGGCAAAGGATAGTTATGATAGTTTAAATTAAGAAAAACTGGCAAAAGCAAGCCAAATTAAGGCTGGCATTTAAACTAAGAATAAGCCTTCACGTGTGATTTATCTGGGGGCTAGATGGTGGGCCCCCTAAGAAGTCAAAAGAGTACAACGTTCCACAACATTTTGGTGCCCAACATGGGGCTTGAATATCCATCCTCAGCCTGAGAAACTTGAAAAAGAGAAAAGAATACAGCTGTTTTAAGGGTTTGTGGCTTCTGGTGAGCCCTTGAGCAGCCAGGACATTAAGTAGGAACAAAAAATGAAGTAAAAATGCCTGCCACAGTGCAAACATCTGTATTCTAAAGCTCTAGGAAGGGTTAATGCAGTTCCTGGTCATGTACCTCCGACCTGACTGCAAGCTTTCGGCTTGGCTTTCATGACTCAATTGGAGAATATTTGGAACTTAACAGTTTGCTTGTGTGGTCAAAATGGTCTAAAAGATATGTAGTAAAAGAGGCTCAGATAGAAAAAAAAAACTCTAAACAGATTCCAGTGTGTTTTACAATATGCATTCTCTTAAGAAAGAAAGAAAATGGTTATAGGCAGTCATTGAAAGAAATAAATAGAAACAATACAGTCTTTAAAGAGACAGTAAAAGTAATGTAAAAGAAAAAAGCCATGTAAAGATGGGAAACACACAGGGAGTCTGGATCCTTTATAGTATTATGTTGATTTTGAATTGTTTTGTTTGATGAAAAGCAAAGAGCAGCTGCTAAGAGACCTGGAATTGAAAGAGGGATTGTGGAAATAAACCAGTTTATATACTTTAGGAGTACTTTAACTTTAAAAATGTCAAAAAATGTATTTGCAAATGGAAATAAAAAACACTTTGGAGAAGTGGTTATGCCTTTGTTTCCACAGGAAATGAGAGGCAAGGAATGGATTTGTTCCAGGTTGATATGGATCTGATCTGATCAAGGAAGACCTCCTGAATCTTCATGGGTGATATTTATCAACAACGGTTATAATTGATCTTCCCAGGACTTGGTCATTATCTCAAATATTTCTTAGGGACACCTATGGATGCCTTTGCCTACATCCAGCAGGAATCAGTCTAGAGAAAACAATATCCCCATATCCCAAGAGTCAGGTTGTGGGAGGCCTTTGGTTATTTTGTGGGTCATGGATGTTTATTATAATTTAGGGGAATGTAGGAATATAGGATTAAAAAATAATCACCAATATCAGATATTTTGCCTTGGAAAGCATTTTGGTATATGGATACAACTTCAAAGTCAATTTTCTTACTACATATACGGTTTTACTTTTGTTTCCAGGGCTTTTATACACTGATAATGAAGTAAGTCACAAAACAATCCCACACCAGTTTGGAATTACGATTAATAAAAGGGTTACTTACTTAAAGGGAAAAACTTACAGATCACCGTCCAAGACAATAGCCTCCTGCATGACCAGGAAAAGCGTCTGATAGCCAGAAGCAGAATCCAAAGCAAGAAAGAGCGAGCGAAGGGCTACCACCAATTTTTTAAAGCAAAAGATACCACACCCCAGTGGGCTAGTATCTCAAAGGCTATTGGCTGAAGGAGCAAAAGGAGTTCCTGCAGCACCTCCCCCTTTTGTTTAAGTAAGAGAGTTTTAAACCTACTACAAAATTA
>LOEQ01000124.1:930832-956022 GCA_001685075.1 Bramus lutescens | reverse complement strand
GTTGTTTTGATTTGCATTTCCCTGATCTCTAGGGAGGTTGAGCATGCCCTTAAGGTTCTTATTTTATTAAATTCCTTTCTTCTGTTTTTTTTAAAGAATTTGTTTTATTTTTTAATTATGTGAATAGGGGATGTTATGCACATAAGTCCTGTGCCCATAGAAATTAAAAACATTGGATCCCCTGGAGCTGGAGTTATAGGCTGATGTGAGCTGCCTGACATGGGCCCTGGGAGAAGAAGTCAGGTCCAGGAGGAGCAGGATGTAATTTTTCCTGAACCATCTCTCCAGCTCTTGTTTTGGTTTGATTTTCCTCCTTTTTCTCCCTTGAGGGGAAATCTTAGCGGAGTAAGCCACCTTGCCATCCATCCCCTTTGCTAGCATGAGCAGGCAGCGTTATAAAGCTCCCTAAAACAGAGGCCGATGTGTCAAAGATTTTGAAATATTGTATTTTTATTTTCATTCATATCTTCGAATTCAAGTGTTTTCTCCTTAGACTTTTTATTAAGCCGGTGAATAACTTATAAATATTTCTTTAGTTTCATTTGTTTGGAGATTTTTACCATTGTCTTTTAATTTGTAGTTTGATTCCATTGTGGTCACAGTTCATAACATTTCAATCATTCTAAATTTGGTCGATTTATAGCCCAGAATGTGGTCTGTTTTCAAATATATATTTTGTATGGGCCTTTGGAAATATTGTACACTGCTTTTTTAGTAGATTCTGTTGGTTAATGGTGTGTGTGTGTAACATGCGATTGTGTGTTGATTATGAGGTTGATTTTTTTTTTTTTTGGTTGTTATTCTTTAAACTTACTACCTTTTCTAATTGGTCTATGGTTGGAATAAGGTCTTTGGAGTTTCAAATATAATTGTTTCTTGATGTGTTTATTTTAATTCTTTCATTTGTTTGTTTGTTTTCTCTGTGTAGCCCCAGCTGTCCTAGAACTCAGTCTGTAGAGCTGGCTGACCTTGAATTCACAGAGATCTGCCTGCCTCTGCCTCCCAAGCGCTGGGATTAAAGGCGCGTGCCACCATGGTCTGACTGTAGCTCACATATTTTAAAGTTTGTGTTATCCCTTCCCCCGCTCCCCACTTCTCTTTAGTCTTTATTTTAGTCCTTTATCTTTTGTTTTTATTTATAAATTCAGGGTTGTGGTCTTCTTGGCAAATTGACTATTTTACCATAACATAGTGTCCCAATTCTGTCTCTGTAAGTTTCCTTTGTCCCCAAATCTACTTTAATATTAATACATCAAATCCTGATTTCTTCATTAATATTTCTCTCCTTCTGCACTCAACTTGCCTGTTATAACCGAGGTGAGTTTCTTTGAAGCAGCATGTAATTGGGTCATGGTAGTTAATCAAGCCTAACCATTCCTGCATTTTAATTGCTAAACTTGCATCACTTGCAGTTGGTGTAACTGTTGACACGGTAAGGACAGCTGCGGATTTTATTTTCTGGTTTTAGTTCTCTGACTAGAACTGATACACGTGTGAGCTCACAGAGGTGGTGACAGCAGGCATAGGAAATGCACAGGGTCCAACCAGACAGAATCCCCACTCTGCGAAGGGGAAGTGGACACAAAATCCCACCAGGAACCAACACGCTATTTGTAATTGGTACCTGATGGAAAAGGACAAATCAGTTTTCTCCAATGGAGTGCCACTGCGTCTATCAACCACACCCAGGACATTCCCACACTCAGGAGAAATTAGCCAGCTGGCTAACACAGAATGAGCATTGTTTTTTGTGTGCGTTTTGTTTTGTTTGTCTTATGGGTTGTAACTGGAGGTTTCTTTCCCATTGGTTATTCACCAGTTCGTGAATAACCACTCTGAGGTTTAATACTAATTATAAACTGTTTGGCCTATTTGCTCAGGCTTATTATTAGCTAGCTCTTATAGCTTACAATAACCCATCTCTATTGTATATTTTAACCAAGAGGCTCGTGGTTTGTTACCTCATATCTTGCTTCCTTGGCTGCTGCTGGTATCTCCCTGATGCTACCCTTTTTCTCTCTGGTTCTCTGTTTGGATTTCATGTCTGGCTCTTCTCTGCCTGGCTATTGGCCAAATCAGGTTCTTTATTTACCAATGGTAATAAAAATATATTCACATCATATAGGGAGGCGTCCCACAGCAATTGTTCTTTTAAATTTCTTTTCTTTGAGAGCAGGGTGGTAAGAGAAGATGAAGTTGGATGATTATAGAAGTGGAAAGAATATGGGAGGAGTTGGGAGAGGGAAAAGACATGATCAAAATACACTTTGTAAAAACTTTCAAATAAAAATAATTTTTATAAAGTTTTTTTTTCTATATTTTTGTTGTTTCTCTTTAAGTTCCTTGAGCTGCTATTTGATCTCGATTTAAAAACCACAACACTTGGAGTGGAAGTCTCTGCATCGCTGGTGTTGTGGGCCTGGAGGTGGTGTGTGATCTGGAGGTGACCAGCCTTTCTCTGTGGGGTTGTGTGGAGCACAGCACTGACTGCAAACTCTTGCAGACCTCCCCTTCCTGGTTCTTTGTCTAGACGGCTGACTTTAGCTGCTCCTTCCGTGTGTACCTGGGTTGACAGTTTCTTTAGCTCCAGATCTGGGATACGTGAAGCAAAAGGGAACCTCAGGGACACACCATATGCCATGGGGTGCCCAGAAGTTCTTCACTATACTGTTTTCATCTCTTTCAGAATGGTTTTTGCTTGTTTTACATAGAAATTCTAGAGTTTTTCAACCATAACTATTTTTATTTATTTATTTATCTGTTTATCCATTTATCTATTTATTTATTTATCTGTCTATTTATTTATTTATTTATTATGTATACAATTAGCCAGAAGGGGGCACCAGACCTCATTACAGATGGTTGTGAGCCACCATGTGGTTGCTGGGAATTGAACTCAGGACCTTTGGAGGAGCAGGCAATGCTCTTAACCATTGAGCCATCTCTCCAGCCCCTCAACTGTAACTATTGGGAAGAATTTAGGGTCGTTAGTCTGCTCCATCTTTCTAAAGCAGATTCCCACTAAGCATTTTTTTTTAAAGTAGTGTATTAAAAATCTAGAACTAAGAATATAGGTAAAGGACTATCCCGGGGCATCTAGGGAAATTAACCTGGAGGTCTCCCCTCTTTTTTGCTCACCTCTTCATTTCAGGGCTCCCACAGAGTTTTTAAATCATTCCAGCCTTTTCAGTGCACAAATTGCCTTAGGACCTCTCTGTACGCCCCCAGAGGAGAGAGGTAGGCAGGGAACAAAGGTGCCCTGGCTGGCCTGGCTTCTTCTCTCTCCACTAGATGCCAAGCTCTCACCCTCCATGAGGTCTTGTTTTCTTATACCTCAGTGCCTGATTCTGTACCCATCATAGTGGGGTTCATTGTGTGGGCTGAATGGATACATGAATTTAAATGCGTTTTCAGGCTCTGGTGATGTAGGAAGGTCATCTCACTATGTGTTACTTTCATTGGTTAATAAAGAAACTGCCTTGGCCCTATGGCCTGCGTTCCCCTTTCACTACACTCTGGGAGATGCTGTTTATGCCTAAAATAGATCCATGTGTGTTGTCTTGGCAAGGGTTAGTAAAATCTACATGGTTGGGCCATTCTGTTGAATGAACTAATAATGGGACCATTCCACCAAAGTATGCTGATTACCCATTCTCTGACAATGAGTAAAAAATATTCAGACACCTCTTTAGAGTGTGATTTTGGGAATGATCTGACTATAGTTTTGATCTTCAAAGGGCCCTCAGTGCCCATTATTGTGGTAGCTCACCCAGAGAAGTGTTGTTAAGGGGGATCGTTTAGAGGAAGAGTTAAGAAGAGTGACTTAGATCACTGGGTTGTGCCTTTGAAGGGGTTTTGGGCTCCTAACCACTTTCTTTCTTTTGTTGGTCATCTATCAGGAAAATTGTTCAGCTCTACTACACCCCTCCAGCTACCGCCATCTGGCACCCTGACCAGAGGCCCCAAAGGAACAGGACCAGTTTCATCATGCATGGGAACCTCCAAGCCTATGAGCCAAAATATATCATCTCTCTTTATACATTGATTACTCCAGGAATTTTATTTCAGTGGTGGAAATCTGGCTAGCATCCTCTCCAACATTTTATCTGTGCTTTCATGAAAATACAGGGAAGTTTTTCTCATTTTAAAGGGTCTCAGACCTAGAGTTGAATTATAAATTATATACTGGGTAGTTCTTGGTAGTAAGCATGTTCTTTTTTTAAAATTTTTTTTCAGGCCACAGTGATTAATATTTTGGCCAAGAAAATGAGTCTCTAGTTCCAGCTCCTGGGTGAAGAGAAAAATCTCTTTTGGAAAAGTTTGGGTTTGGATCTCAGTAGTTGAGCACTGACTGCTGTCCAGAGTTCCCGAGTTCATTCCCAGCACCTACACGGCAACTCACAATCATCTTTAATTGTAGTTCCATGGAATCCGATGCCTTTCTGGTGTGGAGACAAAACATCCATACACATAAAATTAATGAATAACTAAAATAAATAAATAAATAAATTTTAAAAAGAAATATCATTTGGATTCAAAAATATCTTGAAAAACTGTACCATTATACAGATTTAAATTTTTTTTCTTAAAAATATTCTCTCCCTTTGGTCAAAAGAAGTCTGTCCTAGCAACACAGAAACATCTGAGAATTCCCATTTACCCCAGCTTTAGTAAGAGCTTACTTACCTCTACCTTAGTCTGAAATGGTCATCCTGCCCCCCCTGGAATCTCAGAATGAAACTGAGAGCTGTCTCCTCCCATTTTACAATCCTCTCTCAGGCTGGGATTAATGGTGTGTACCACTACTGCCTGGTTTCTATGGCAAGCTAGTGTGGCTACTGGGATTAAAGGTGTGTGTCACCACTGTCTGGTCTGTAAGGCTGGCCCGTGTGGCTGTTTTACTTTTCTGATCTTCAGGCAAGCTTTATTTATTAAAATACGAACGAAATGCCACCTCGCACAGCCATTTCTTTCTTACACTTCATCCCTTGCTTGAAAATGAAAAGAAAGTAACAAATTGTTCTGGAAGGATTCAAGAGTTTCATTCTTAAGCGCCCTGGCTTCCTAAGGCCGTGGGGTCATGACTGTGAGCCCCATGCCACTATCTTTCCCTTGGCAACCTCTCTCAGACATTCCTAGTTGAAAATGGTGCTCTTCCCCATTGAGTCTGATCATAAGTCTCTACACAGTGTTTCAGTGACGGGGTCACAAACGGCCTTCGGTAGAACTAAAATCAATTACCCATCTCTCTGGGGGCTCTGAGAGGATCAAATGAAGCAGCCAGTGACTTACAAAGCCATTTTTAGGGCTCTCTGGTGACAGTCCCTGGCTCCCCTGGCACCCATTGGCCCTCACCAAGCTGACTCACTTCTTGTTTGACCCATCGCTGGCACAGGTGCTAAGGCTGATGAGCTCCGGAAATCTTGGCGCCGTGGCTTCACCAGCCTTCCTAAGGACCGAAGAACGAGCAAGGAAATACACGCTGCTCAGCCACAAAAGCCATGAAGTCCTCGAGGACAACTGCAGGTAACAGAAGCGCATCTCTGTTCGGACACCGATGTTTGCTAGGATTCCAGCAGCCCTGCCTATTAGCCCTGGTAATGCCAATGACGGGAGTCCCAGTGTTGGCATTCAAACGCAGAAGAGCCCCTGCACCGTAACCGCCGATAAAGAGTTGCTAGAATCGGAACTCCGTTTTTCCAGGAAATCCCTGTGATCTTCTTGGTGATGCCTGTGCTGATGGGATGGAATCTGCATGGCCCGGCCTGGCAATGTGAGGCCCCTGATGATCTTGTTATAGATTGTAGACGGTTCATGATCAGAGGTCCATAGCTAACCCACAAACGTTTTAGGCCTGCTGCCCAAAATTTCTGGTCTCAATTATTAATTCAACTAGAAAACCAGAACAAAACAAAATGACATTCCCACCCCCACATTACCTAAAAAGTCTAATGTCAGGAACTGCAGAGAACGGATGCTCTTTGTTCAGCCTTTCACACAGCCTTCAACTGGGAACTTTTGTTTCTTGCTTTGCTGGGGTTTGAACCCAGGACTTTATGCATTTAAGGCAAGTTCTCTTCCACAGAGCTACTACCCTTCCCCACCCCAGCCAATTGTTTTTGAGATTTTCTGTCAGCCCCTGGGATTGCAAAGCATTTACAACTTACCTTGAGTTTTTTTTTTTCCAGAAATGGGAGTCTGATGAAGCGAAATACTTCACAAGACTGGAAGCTCAGGAAACCAAGCGTTGTCTCTGCGAGGAAGGTCATGGAGAATGGAGCATAATCCCAGCGAGGCTGCTTTCCCTTACAGATCTGTGCCCATGGGTCTTCCTCACCCTGCATATTCAACACTGAGCATTTGTTCTTCTCATGCCTTGGGCTCATTTGAAGCTCACAGTGTTTCTGTCCTTTGGAATTTTGTAGCCTTGACTTCGGGTTGGATGACTCTTTCTGTGTTTCATGCCTTTCAGTTTTGAGACTCTCATAGCAAAGTTTAGCCCCATTTTAGTAGCAATCTTGGCAGCTAGATCAGCACCTAAATCATTACCATTAATGGCTGCTGTTGGACCAAGTGCTAGGAAAGAGGGAATCATGCCATAAAACACGGTCACCTAAGGAGGATCCTTAGTAGGGGCCATTGGAGAAGCAGGTGTCATCTGAGGGGCTTGAGAGCTTGATTGTTCCCATGATTTATACCTGCGGCATACTTAGAACATGATAAGTCCTAAGGATAGAGGTAGATTAAGATAGTCTCAATGGACAGGACAGAGTATAGTGGACATGGATTAAGGGGAACAGTCCTTTTGGGTGACTAATACAAATTACCTATTTTAAATCAATAGGCATAAAGGGGCTCAGCATAAAATTATAAAGAGTGATCATAGATGAACAGTTTATGAGACTATAGAGTGGAACCTAAATATTAGTTGAGTTAAAAACATTCAAGGTATGGAAAGTGGAGATGATTTGAAGGAAGAGAGATGGTTATACCAATGGCATGCAGTGGCATATCAGGGGCAAAGATGTCTTCACCGAAGAGGAGGCAGATAGAATATGAGAGCCAGAAGATACGGAAGAGTGCTACGGAATTCTGTCTTCTGGACAATATCAGGCTGCTATACTTGTAAACTCACAGGCGCTGTGGATGCCTTCACAAAACCTGTACACGATCAATTCAACCAAAACTCTGTCCTAGGTAGGATAGATGATCACCAAGCCTCACCTTTACTGAGAGGCTTCTGGCAATTGACGGTTGCTGGGGGAGGGAGAATCATTCTTTTGGGGGTTGCAGTCACTTGTGGGTTTTCCATGATCCACCGAGTAACCCCGTAACTGTGCACATAGGTGCAGCACTAACTGAAGTTAGGGGTTCATTGAAAAAGAGAAGACACGAGATTGGGGCAACACCGGTTGGGGATAGGATGGTGGGAGGGGGAAAATAGAGGGGAGATATGAGCATGTTTAATGGTATACCTGTAGGAATCCTTAAGAATGAAGACTTTTTAAGATAAAAGAACAAGGGTGACTTTTCATTTCCTTTTCTGGGGAGACGTAATTTGTGTTTCAGTGAGAATCATAGATCATTGTCCAAAATTTTAAACATGTTTGATAAATCACAGAGTAAATGTGGACTTGGAACACAATGGGTACTATGAAAACGTTCAAAAAGTGGGTAAACAAGAGTAGAGCCTCCGGATTCTAGTGTCATCTGCCTCTGTTAAAACTTGGAAGACAGGGAGGCTGAAAGAGGAGACACAGGCAGATGTGGTCATCACTGGTACAGCCAGACCCCAAGCCCGGGACTTATTCAAGTCTCGAAGTTACTATAAAGCCCCAGGGTTCGGAATGAGGAGGAGATGGCTCTGTGGGTGAAGTGTCAGACTTGCGACCATGAGGACCTGAGTCTGATGCCCAAGTTTCCTGTCAAGCAGCAACAGAATGCTGGGTGTGGTGGTGTGCAGCTGTGATCCCCGAGCTGGGGAGATGGGGACAGGCAGACCTCTGGGTCTCACTGGCCAGCCAGTCTAGACTCCCCGGGGCATTTCAAGTCTGTCAGAGATCCTGTCTTAGAGAAAACCAGATGACTTCAGAGAATGACACTGGAGGCTGTCCTCTTTTCTTCATACACATGCACATGTATGCATGTGTCCCCCCTCCCTCCTCCTCTCTCTCTTTGTGTGTGTGTGTGTGTGTGTGTGTAATCATCTAGTTATAACTTTATATGAACACAAGAAATTCTTATTTTTTCTAGAATATAGTCCCTGGCCAATAGACTCTGCCAAATGTCTATTTTAAGTCATACAATCTCTATCTTAACTACCATGGTTCATAGAATATTTGTCATGTTTATTCAACTCCACCCTTGTAACACCAAAACTGCTGCCACAGACAACCTATAAGTGAATAAGCACAGCTGGGCTTTATTATTTATGGGCACCAAAATCTGAATTTCATATAATTCACATGTGTCATCATTCTTCTGAGATTTTTTTGATTTTTTTTTGTATTTTTGTTGTTGTTTTGTTTTTCAAGATAGGGTTTAGCCATAGCTGTCTTGGAACTCATTCTGTAGACCAGACTGACCTCAAACTCAGAGATTTGCTTGGGTTCTGGGATTAAATGTGTACACCACCACCAGGCTTCTTCTGAGGTTTTTTTAAAATAACCTGTAAAAATGTAAAATGGGGCTGGAGGGATGGCTCAGTGGTGAAGAACACTGGCTGCTCTTCCAGAGGGCCCAGGTTCAATTTCCAGTACCCCATGGCAACTCAACTATCTGTAACCCCAGTTCCAGGGGACCTGGTACCCTCATACAGACATGAAAACAATCAAAACATCAATGCACAGAAAAATAAATCTATTTAAAAAAATGTGAAAGTGGGGGCTGGAGAGATGGCTTGGCTGTTAAGAACACTGGCTTCCCTTCCTGAGGACCCAGGTTTGCTTCCCAGAGCTCACATGGCAGGCAGCTCACAAACTCGGGGATCCGATGCGCTCTTCTGGCCTCTGCAGGTGCCAAGCATGCATGTAGTGCCCATACTATATACAGTACATACAGACAAAACACTTCACACCTCAAAATAAATACTTTTAAAATGGAAAAGTGACCGCATGTGTTGTCAGCTTTAACCCCAGCACATGGGAGGCAAAAGCAGGTGGGTCTCTGAGTCTGTGGAAAGCCTGATCCACAAAGCAGGTTTAGGCTAGTCAAGGCTCCTTAGTTAACAAGAACGTGTCCCTGCCCCCTCCAATTAAAACAAAACAAAAGTAAAAGCAGGAGCTGGAGAGATGGTCAGAGTTAAGAGCACATACTGCTCTTTCAGACAGCCTGAATTTGTTTCCTAGCACCCAAGTCGGGTGGCTCACAACTGCCTTCAACTCCAGCCCAGAGGATCCAGCACACTCTTCTGCCCTCCATGGGTCCTTGTGCTCACCCATGCAATGCCCACTTAGATACATACATAGAAACTTAATTGAAAATGAAATGCAAAAGCCTCTTGGACTCCTAGACCATGCAAGAACAGAGGTGGCTGGATTTGGCCAGCTCTTGGTCCATGGCATTAAAGAGAAGGAAGACATCCAATTAAGTAGCCCTTTTGAAGAATTGTTGGCAGCTGTAAAATTCCTCACTGAAATTGAAAAGGAGCTCCAAAGCTAGGCTTCAGTGCTGTCTTTTGCTTTCTACTTTCTTCCAAGTATCAGTCTCTTCTGAATCATGCGAGTTTGTGCAATATGAATAAGCCAAAATGACCCATAAGGAGGATTCGTTAAATGGTCATTGGGTCACTCTTATGAGTAAGACCAAGTTCCTGCCACCCAAATCCTATGTGTTTATTGTATGAACATACCTGGGAAATGAATATAACATATTTGGAATTAGAAAATAAGGAAGCATGGTTCAGAAGGAGCATTGGTATAAGAAGTATGTGTGTGTGTCTTTTAAATTCTGAATTCGATTCTGCTTTGAATAACAAGAATGAAATGTCACAGTGTCCCTAAATTGTCTATCTTGAGGTGAAAACATCGACTTAGCTAATGAGTCAGTTCCTTGGCTTTCTCTTTTGGATCCCCGTGGCCAGAAGAAGCAACTACAGTTAGAGGAGGTAAAGCTGCCTGTGCACACACAGCACAGCAGCCTTGAGCAAGAGGCAGGAATTGAAAGTCTTCATAGCCAAAGCAGGAGTCTGCAAGCCTGCTTGATTGAGCTGTAGCCAGAAGCCTTCATCACTCAAAACTTGTAGTTTTTAATAACCATGTCTAGCAGGAATGCATTGAGTGTCTCTTCGCAGTTTCTCTGTGCTAGTGTCTGAGGGTCTTTACCACCATGATAGAAGGCTCTGAACAAGCAACTGGCCTGTACCACAGCCTTGCTGGACAATCCATCGTTGTTTCTGAGACATAGTATTGGTAAGTCATTCAGGTTAGTCTAGAACTCCCATACCCCCTTACTGACTCCAAAATACTGGCATAATTCCTATATAATCTTGATTCTGTCCTCCCATCTCTGGATTTCAATTCACTTCTAAGGAAAAAGAAAGCGCGGGGCAATCTTGGAGGCAATGGTAGATATATGTCATCGTCAGATTCAACGCTGTGCTGGGATTGGCTCCTGTCAAGTCATGAAGGCTGCTTATCAAATCTCCAGGAATTTGAGGGCCAGATTGAAACTTTTTTGGTTACTTTAAATTAGCCCTGGCTGGAATGCTTAATAAACTTGATAAATGCCACAGATCATGTTACCGCTTCCCTCCCCTGCCACCAATCCCGAGAAATAGTTAATAGATCATCGACAGGGCAGTACTTTGTCCACGACACTCCTATGTGGCTCTACATTGCTAACTATCCCCAAAAGTCTTGTCCAGTACACTAACTATATTTAACATCTCTCTTCCTTCTCTTTTTCTTCTTCCTTCATTACTTCTCTCCCTTGTTTCCATCCTTATAGGCAGCAAATAACCCTTGGTGTTGGCCTATGCCAGGCAGTAGGGATTGTGGGAGAAACAAAATATGCACCATGCTGGCTAATTTTATGTAAAGTTGACACAGGCTGGGTCATCTGAGAGAAGGAAGCCCTCACTGCAAAAAAAAGAAATGTCTCAATAAGATTTGGCTATAGGCAAGCCTGTAGGATAGTTTCTTAATTAGTGATTGATGTGGGAGGACCCAGCTCATTGTGGGTGTGGCCATCCCTGAATTGGTGGTCCTGGGTTCTATAAGAAAGCAGGCTGAACAAGCCATGAGGAGCAAGGCAGTAAGCAGCATCCTTCCATGGCCTCTGCATCAACTGCTGATTCCAGGTTCCTGCCCTGTTTGAGTTCCTCTCCTGACTTTCCTCAGTGATGAACAGTGACGTGGAAACATAAGTCAAAGGAACTCTTTTCTCCCCGTTGCTTTTGGTCATGGTGTTTATTCGCAGCCATAGCCACCCACACTAAGATATATGAACTCCCTATTCTCTGGGAATTGTGTTTTCACTGAAGAGACACATTCTATTCATTGGGAAAAGTTGCTCACTTCTCGACCTGCAGGTAGCACCCCTGTGATAGGCAGCACTAGTTGCTAAGATGCTTTCTGCCTCTCGCATTTACTCTGTGTGTGAACCAAACTCCAGGTGCTGAGGCAGTAACTCTGGTCTCCCAGTTTTCCTCTTTGGTCAGCTCCTTACTATCAAGGTGGTCCAACCTCCTTCCCCCACTAATCCACTCCCCTAACTGTGTGTGCTCATTCACCAAACAGCATAGACTCCTTAACATGGATATCCNGGGAATCTGTACCAAATTCTTACTAGCCTTCCATGAAATTCTCTCATATAACATCAAGGTCATGACCATTAAAGACTCTGCTGTAAATCTTTATGTGTGTTCTTATTAAAAGTCCCAAATGTCATGTGATGCAGCTCTGAGAGCACTGAGCCTCCTTCCTGTAGCTGATTCGTGTTACCTCTCTGTCATGTCTCACTGACACAGAGAGATAAAACTGAATGGATGTTGGTGGAGAAAGGGAGAGGGAAGATGGAGGAAAGGGGCCGAGTAGAGAAAAAAGAAAGACACAGAAGACAAAGGGCAGGGGATGAAGAGAAGAATTGGAAATGGAAGATAGTTAACTTCTGGGCATGCTTGAGGACTATGCCAATACAGTACCTCAGGGGAAACTGGGTAAGTCAGCTTAAGGCTGAAAGAGTTTGTGTTGGGAATCTAAAATGTGGAAAAGGAAGGCTGCAGAGATGGCCCAGGAGGTAGGCATGCTTGCTGTCAGGCCTGATGACCCGAGCTTGATCCCACATTGTGGAAGGAGTGAACCAACTCCTGCAAACTATCCTTTGATCATCACACACACCCATGCACATGCCCTTACACACACACACACACACACACACACACACACACACACACACAATTAAGTTAAGTATTTATTTCTTAAAATAAAACTTGGAATAAGTGCTCAGGCTATAGCTCAGTAAGTAGAATACTTTGTCTAGAACTCACGACACCCTGGGTGCCTAGGACAGGCTGTAGCTCAGTAAGTAGAATACTTTGTCTAGAACACACGACACCCTGGGTGCTGTCCTAGGCACTACGCAAACTAGTTGCCATGGCGAGTGCTCAGAATCTCAGTACTTGGAAGAGGAGGCAGGAGGACCATACTTTGAAAGTGCTTCAGCTACATAATGAGCTCTAAGCCAGCTCGGCTAATTAGACCGATTCTTAAAGCACCAACAAAAGATGTGCTCTCAGAGATGTTCTAGTATTAAATATTTACATCTTCGATAGACCCAAGAGCTCAAGGTAAGATCTATCTCCGTAGGCAGAGCAGTGTCTGCCATAGATAAGAACTATGAACCAGTATTTGTAGCGCTTCACGCACTTAAATGTACTTTCACATGGGGCCAGTAATGTTACTCATGAGGTTTTGCCATGAACATCCCCAGGGGACCCCGGTCCAGTCACTTTTGCTTAGGCAACGCTTTCATCAGTCAAAGGAGGGAATTGAGTCGCATTCTGGGACAAGCCATGTAAAAGTCTTCTTAATTGCTACAGACCAGTTTATGACACCAGTCTGTTATGGAGACTCTATCACTTGGACCAATCAATGTTTTGACTTCTGTTTGCCGAAAGGAAAAGGGACATGAAGGTGCTTTGTGGCAGTGGTGGAACAGACAGTGAACCTGAACCTGGGAGAGCTTAAGCTGTGAAGTTTTTTCGGTTAAATAGATTTTATTACAATTGCACATAATACTTTTCTCCCCCGATGATAGGATAATTTTCTTAAGGGACTATCAGTTCTTTCTCAAGGGCTTTGAGGTTTCTATTGTCTCTCTTTCAAGAGTGGAGGGGAGCTGTCAGCTGAGGCACTCATTCACTGGACAAGAGGGCTGCAGGGCGTTGTGAGCTGGGAAGACACGCTCCATGCTTCAGCACCGATGAATGTGATCTTATTTAAAAGTAGTGTGTTTACAGTTGTGACCAGATAAAATAAGGCCATACTGGATGAAGGTAACCTCACAGTGTGACTGATGTCCTTACAGACAGAAGAGATGCAGAGAAAGGAGACGGGTGGAAATGACACCATGTTTCAGTTTCATTTCCACGTGTGGTATAATATCTTGACAAAGGCAATCTTAAGGGATAAAGAGTTTATTTCAGTTAATAGATATGAGACCATCGTAGTGCAGAAATCATAGCATCCAGAGTTTGAGGGAGTTGGTCACCTCATATCAATAATTAGGAACAAAGGCCAATCAATGCACCCATGATGGCACTCCCTTGTGTTAGCTACTAATACAGGTTAGGAACCCCTGTCTAGGGAATGCTGCAACCCATGGTGGGTGGGTTTTCCCACCTCAGTTAATGAGATAAAGATAATCCCCTAATCTAGATTGTTGCTCAGTGAGACTATTTCCAGGTAATTCGGATTATGTCAAATTGACAATTAAGACTATCACATACACAAGTTAACAAACTTTTGAGGGTTCAGGAAACTATCAAAAGCAACAAAAGGCAAGGTTCACAGCCAAGGATGGCCCAATACAAAATCATGAGCTCACTTAAAGCGAAATGAGATTTAATTTTGTAACTCAGGGTTCTTAAGCATGAACTTTGTAGACAACAATGATAGCCTCATGCCATAATGTCAAAAGTTTGGACTGCCTGCTTTTGAGGGAGCAGATTCCCATCTGAACTGAGCTCCTAAAATGTGAGTGGATAAATTTCTGTTTCAGATCACCTAGTTTGTGGTAGTCTGTTATACTAACCCAAAAAATTAACATTTGTGCCAGCTAAGAGGGGAATTCCCTTCTATTCCTTCTAGGATACAAGTGTATTTGTTTAGCTAAGGGAATAGGCATTCTGACTACATGGTGTCCTCATGAAGATGTATGTGTGCGCATGTATGCATTTGTATATACACAGAGGGATATTGGCATTATGACTCACAGTCATTCTATATTGAGTTGCAGAAGGTAGAATTGGCTACCTACATGTCAATAAGCAGTGGCAATGCCTGCCTCAGTTTCAAGGGGATATCCTACACTGGAGTGGTTTGACTGTTCCTTTAAGAGGAAGGAGCTGTTGGCAACAGTGGGCTTGAATGTAGATGAATGGACTCGGCTCCATGCTTTGGGGAGCCTATAGTTTTAGAAAGGTAATGAGATACCAATAATTAAATCAATTAGAAGACATAACCAGTCTATGTTATTAAGGATGTAGAAAATACCCCAAGAGTATGTGTGATTATAACTTTCTGAGAGGCTCTCTAGGAAAGAAGAGCTCTTCAGTGAATTGCTAGGAACACAAAGGGACAGACATGGTCATTCAGCCATGAGGAGAAGTGAATCAAGTGCAAGGGGGGTGTGTGCATCAAGGCTCAGGAGAGCCAATGAAATCATTCTGAGGGCAGGAGTCATGGAGGTCATGCCAAAGTCTCAGGTTTATGACTGGACCCAGCAAGAAGGCAGCCATCTGCAAGCTAAGGACAGAAGCCCGAGAAGCAACCAAACTGTCAGAGACTGCAATCTTGGACTTCCAGTCTAGAACCAGAAGGAAATCGATTTCTGTTGTATAATTCATCTCCTGTGTGGCATTTTGTTATGGCATCTCTAGCACATTAGTATGTTTGAGATATGATTGCAATATAATTAAGATGATGTAATACAGGGGAAAAATCTGAGGTGTTGGGCAGGCTTTAAAGGTAGCTAAGCAGGAGCCGCATCAGAGCTTGGCTTTGGGTAAAGGTCACAGTGGCTGGGCTTAGTATGAACTGTGAGCGTCGAGGGCAATGGAAGGATTACTAGGAAAGCAGCTCTCTTTTCTAGGGTAGCAACTTGCTGTGTGCCATTTTGTTCTTGGGAGATTTACCTTTTCGTATGGGGTTTAGAATCCACAGAAAAAGCTCATAAAGCAAGCATAGCCCTTAGAAAAGGGATTGGAGTTGAATGTGGCAGTGTCCCCCTGTAATCCTAGCACTTTGGAGATAGAAGAGAAGTCAGGTCTGGAATATGTGTTCATCCTCAGCCCCATAGCAAGTTTGAGGCCAGCCTGGGCTACTTGAGACCCCACTGAGAGAAATGAAAATCTGGCAAGAGTGACCTAATTGTTTTCTGCTTGAATCACATTGTTTAGGCTAGGCTAAAACATTTTGTATGTGACAAGGGCCAGGAGCCGATAACAAATGTGAGAGCATTGCCTCAGAGATAGCCAAGAACTGGCCAATTAAAAATATGTCCATAGTATGCTTCATCTACATACCCCAAGGATAGATGGGAACGGGCCAACTGAGAATATACTCATGTCTATACTTCATTTACATAATGATATCATGATTTTTGAATTTGCTGTCCTCAGTTAGGCATGGGCATGAAAATTAGGTGAAAACTGGTGGTCCTGCAAGATTGTCTATAAAAAGTCCTGTACTCTCTGGAAGGGAGCTCCTCTGGCCCTTACTGCGTTGAGTGTGCTGGATGAGTTCCATGCCTAGGCTCATACTATGCTTTGGAATAAACCTTGCTTTTTGCATCCAAGTCCTGGATCCCTGGTGGTCTCTTTGGGGGGCAAGAAGTCTGGGCACAACACAATCTCAATAACAATAACAAAAATAGAGTTGAAAGCAAAAAGGAAATCCTTACTGGCTGCTTTCTTTTGCTTTTATTATCTTCAGTAGCCATCAGTAAGTGGCAGGGGAGTGACTTGTTACAGTTAACAAAATGTCAGAGCAATGGTTTCAAGGCATTTTGTTATCAGCCCCTGATTTCTAGCTACCATACAGAATTGATGTAAGTTAATTAAGATGCACTGGGTACACACCACCTACAAAAATCCACTGAAGACCACAGTCTCAAAGTTCCAAAAGATTTGAAGTTTGGCTTCTCAGTAATGATAAATTTCTATTTTGCACTAGACCCCAATTGGCCAAAAACAACCTGCGAAATTTCCATCAGTCAAAATGAAAAGAAAAATAACCCAATTGATTCCCATGGGGAAATATGTAATTCAATAATTTATTGCCTGTAGCAATAAGAATGTTAATTTAAAAATTGTGTTCTGTGCATATTGTAGAAATGGCAGCAAAGAAGACTCAATGAATGTTCAAATTACGTCAAAGGTGCTATGAATGATTGTAAATGACCACACAAGGAAGATCCTAAGTGTGTATCTTTCTGGCCAGGGACTGCTTGTTGCTGGTCTGGATAAAGCTTTTTATCAGCCACCTGGGAATATGCCCTGCAGAGGAGTGAACTGACTTGTTTGCAGTCATTGGATGCTAACACAGCTCATCCCTGGGAGGCTGAATAGCCAGTGCTTTATGTCAGTTTGATTTGCTTGTGTTTTCTACTTGTACTCTGTAACAGATCTTGGTCCTGAGCTCCATGGGAAAGAATGGGGGTTCAGGTTAGACGGGTTCCCATAAAAATGCTGTACCACTCACAAAAGTTCAAGCCAGTAGACTGGACTCACTGTGATGCCTGGATTAGTTCCATGAGAATTAAACCAGAGTATCAGTCCATCTTTGCCCTCTTCTCTGACCACCTCTCAGTTCCAGAGAATGAACTAATTACAACAGTGTGAACATGTGGTCTTCATTGATGACAGCGTAAGAAACACATAGCCAAAGGACTGCCCCGTCATTCATTCTCAGCTTGAATGCCAAGTTCCAACTCCATTCTCAGCCTCATTCTCCCCTTGAACACCAAGTTCTAACTTCATTCTCAGCCTCTGTCCTATTACCCAACCACAAGGCATCCTTTTCTACCCTCCCTACCAATAGGAAGGCCGCTCTTCCCCCTTTCTCATAGGTCAATCTCTTTTTAGCTGCTACTTCCAGAGTTCCTGTTTCAGCTCAGTGAGCCAGAAGCTGGGATCGGCACCTTAGAAAGTCCATGAGGGTTTCCCCTTCGAACGTGTATGTGTCTTTTGAACTCTTTCGTAGCCTTTCCCTACAAGTTAGAGAAATGTTCGATGGTAAATAATCCCTAGTCCCTGATCATCGTAGGCGTGATTTATAGGCAAAACAGATGCTGCCTGAGATCCACTGTAGACAAAAGCATGTGCGTGCACACAAGAGGGAAGGAGAGTCAGCAAAGTCTTTGGCTGGGCTTCTGTGTGCGCCACCATGTCACGGTTGGCTGTTTAATTAAGACCATCTGGCTCATTCAGCAGTAGCTAACACAAGGAAAGGCTTGAAAGACTGGTATTCTGATGCTAAATATGACTTTTGAAACCCAAATAGTTCTTATTAAGCTTCAGTTCAAAGGACACTGTAATTAGTATTTGGAACAGGACTGTAAATAGAAAAGCATAGGTCAATGAGAATGTTATCCCTTGTTTAGATCAGCCTATGCATCATGTATATGTACATGATGATGGAAAAATAGAATGTATTGGGGGGCTAGAAATAATGGTACATTTTCTGGGGCTTTGCTTGATGTGAGTGTAACATACAGTTTACATTTATGTGTATGAGTGGACTTTTTCATAACAGTTTGTTATATTTCTCCTATCTTTCTTACTGTTAATTATTTTGAGTATTGTGGTTTCAATCAGTTTTCCTAAAAATGTTCTCACCAATAGACATTTATGGAAAAAAATTTTTTAAAATGTCCTCACGGATCTCTTGGTAAATTAATACCACTATATAACAACTTAAATCCTCTAATAATTCTTTGGATAATTCCCAAATTACTCAGAGAACTGTATCCTTGGCAATAAATCTTAAGAACAAACTGAACATGGTTTTGTGGGAAGGACTAGCTGAAGAAAATAGGCATCTAAAATGAGGGAGAAAAATGGCAAAAGCTTTTAGCCAGCCATTAGCTATCCTCACGGAGAAATAGATTAAAATGTCTGAAAGAAATAGAAATGTTAAATGCTCTAATTTTGTATCAAGTATGTAATTTCTTTTCCTTGTTGTTGTTTTGTTTTATTTTACAATCAACCAGTTGGAACCTGCAAAATAATACAGCACAGATTTCTTTTTATTGGTCCTATAATACTCCCCCCCCCCGAACAATTATGTGTATGATTCAGGGGACTGTCACAGCCAAAGGGATGTCTTCCCTTGGGATCAGGATAAACAATTGCCCTTCCCCATGGGGTGGCTCTAAAAGCTGAGACTAAAAGCACAGCCCATTGATGGATGTCAGGAGCTCTATGGAGTCTGCCTCCCTTTGTGACTGGGCCGGGGAAGCTGCAGTTATGGGCCAAAAACCTTCCTTCCCAATGGCCAGCAAGTCCTGCTGCAAAGCCCTCTACCCAAAGAGGAGGGATGATGTCACAGCTTTTTTACCGTTTGTGTACAATTCCCTAAGGGTTTTGTTCTCAATGTGTTAATGGTTCTCAGTTTGTTTCAGTCTGGCCAGGTTTCCATGTCTTTAAATGAACAAAGCAAACCAAGAAACTCAGGGGGCAGCTTCAGACCAATAACGCGTGGGCAACAGTTGGCTGCTTTAATTGTTTCCTAAATATCTACTTTGCCCTCTCTTCTGAATCACTCTTTCCCTTCCTGATTTTCTCATCTTCACAGGTTTAAAAGGTTGTGGGAAACGAATGGACTTTGTAAGCAGCCAGGGTCAAGTTTGAGCCCTTAGCGGATGTGCCTGAAATGTCCTCGAGGGGGACGTCCTTGTGGGCTACTGACTCTGTGATTGGCATCTTCTCCGTGCCAATGGGAGCAGCTGAGTTCTCAGGGTACTTACGCAGACTGAGCGACGGAAGAAGAAATGCATAATCATGGAGATTCATTCCTCCACTTGTGCACTGCCTGCCACAACGTCTTTTTGTACAAAGTAAGTGAGTGAGAGAGACAGGCTGGACGTGAACTTTTGTAGCCAAAGAAGACGCTGGGTTCCCCTCTATTTCCTGAGTGCTGGGATTATGGACTTTCTGCCACACTGCCCGATTAATGCAGCGCTGTGACTCTCAGAGCTTTATGTACTACAGGAAAGAACTCTACCCATGAGGCCACATCCCTAGCCCTCTGGGCCTACTTCTCTACAACACAGCACACAGTTTAGGTTCACTGTTGGGAGGTTTAAATGACTTCGTATGTGCACGGTGCTTAGATATTGCCGGTGCAGAGTCAACCCTTGACCAATACTTGCCAATGTTATCCAGAACTCCTGACTCTCTACCTATTATGTTAGTGGGATATCACTCCCTCTACTCCCTACAGGGAATGTGTCCACTGCAAAAATTTAGCTTCTTTCCCATGCAGAGAGGTGGGGTGATGTCCCTTTATGAGTTGAAGCGTTTGGGGAGAGGACTAGCTGAGGGTTTACCCAGGTACTAGCTAGATTTCTGTTTCACCAGGTCTAGAAGCACAGGGTTGGTGTGGATAGCACTTACCCAGGGGAAGACAACACTGCAAAGCTAAGTAAAACCTCTCTCAAAATGGGGCAGTTTGTCCTGGCCAATCTGTGACTCTGCTATCTCCTGAGTCTAGGAGAGTGTGAAGTTATGATTTTCACCCATGCTGTGATCCCAGGTTGTGACATTAGGGACACCTTGAGGGCAAGCGGTGCTGTGCAGAGTGTGGGGTCACACACTGAACACCATTCACAGGAAAGATTCCTGGGCCCTTGTATGAAGGAAGCAAGCAGCCCTGGAAGTCACGGTAATCTAAACCAAATAGTTGATTGTTGTGAGCTCTGTCTAGGGGAACTGCCCCAGTCTGACTAGAGGAGCTGCCTCAGGAAAACAGCCTACCGCAGATTAGTCTGCCAAGCAGAAGCTGAGGGCTGTTCTGCATACTGCACAGCTGTCTCATCTAGGGAGCCTAAGGGCCTGTGTAGAAGCTCCACTGGAGGTGGTTTCTGGGACTTTGGCGTTCCCATTTATTTATGGCATTCTCGGTGAGCTACTTTCAGAATTCGCTGCCAACTTAGAGAACGCCACTGGGAAATCGACATGCTAAAAACACACTTATGCTATCATCTGGGTGACACTGAGTGTTACACTGGGTAAAGGGATTCGTTGTGGCCCCTATAATCGCTAGAACTTGCCGTGCTTCAGCAAAGGGCCCCTGGGATCATGCAAGGAACCCTACAAACCCAGAACAACAGATAGGAAAGGAGAAGGGGGCTTGTTGGGGAAAAAGAAGGGGTTCAAAAGGAGTGGGGTGGTGATAAGAGAGAGTAATGAGGGTAAAATTACCAAAACACAGTGAGTGAGAGAGATGGTAAAAATGAAAAATAATATTTAATAAATAAAGGTTCTCAGTCAAAAATAAATTGAGTCCATCTACTGTCCCAAACAGCATCATAGCTTAGCAATACAGAACACTGTAGAGGAAGGGCTGCTAGATTCACTGCCTGATTATGTGTCCTATGGAACTGATGCTCAACTGCCCCACCCAGCATAGAGAGAGGATTACATCATATAACCTCAGCTCAGGAAACCATCAAAACCCAAAGTATAGCTTCTACTGACTATATCGTTTTTGCACAACCGCAAAATTTCAAGATTTGGGCTGGAAAGTGGCTCAGTGACTAAGAACACTGGCTGCTCTTTCAGAGGACGTGGGTGAAATTCCTAGCACCCACACAGTAACTCACTGCCATCTGTAACTCTAGTTCCAAGGGATCTGATGCCCTCGTCTGACTGCTGCAAGCACTAGGCCCTCGTGTGGTGTATATACACGCATGCAGGCAAACACCCATATACATAACACAAAATAAATAAATTTGCTTTTTATTTTTAATTGCAAAATTTCAAGAGAAGCCAAGGCTGTAGCATGTAGGAATTAGGGACTTAGTGTCGTCTTGGCAGGGCATAACTCTACCAGCTCCCAACCCTGCTTTACCAGATCTCCAAAGCTTAGGCAGCTTTGATGGAGAGACGGGGGTTGACTGTTAGTCCTTGGAGCCACCTCTTAAACTGTCTGTACCTCATCTTAATCAGAGGACCTCAAAATAGGTCACAAAGTGCTTACCCAGTATGTATGCACTTTACATATATCATATACGTCTGTCTACCCCAGAACCCTTTATTCCTGGACACTAAACATGGCAGATAGACATTATGTTCTCTTAGAAGACAAAAAGAAGGCTTCATTCTTCTGTAGAGAATAATAAGTTCTCTGCAGGTTGTCAGAGTTGCTGGGGTGGATGACAATTTGCTGTATTTACAGCATTGTGTACCATCTACTCTGTTTATGTTCTCAACCACAATTCCCCACTCAGGACACCCATCACAAATTTGGCAGTAAAGGCTGAAATGTGAGGGTCTGGTCTAGAAAACCCTTACAGACATGGCTACCTGTTGGAAGATTTTATCTGACACAGTTGGCTGTTGACAGGAACAGGGCAGATTATTCTGGGACAACTGTAGATAGTTCTATTACAGGAATACAATGGCCAAAGCCCTTGCTATGAGAGTTCCAACACACTTGGCTTTGGTCACGAGGCTCAGTGCACCAATTAAAGAGATGACCAAGGGCTGCAAGCTGCAGTCACCAATAGAGCATTTGGATGACATGCATGAGGTCTCAGGTTCAATATCTAGTACCACAAATGAAAGGAAAGAAAACGAAGAGATGGTTTTTGGTGAAAGAAGATTTAAGTGGCATGGCCACCTTGAGAAGAGATTCAGTGACTCCAAGTCCATCTCCTCAGTACTGACCTGAACTTATGGCTTTGATTAAAGAATTGGGTTGGGAATGAGAGGCATGTATAGTTAAACAATCTTATCAAGTTTGTGGTCAGGTTTATCATTATCTCAGTTCTGGTTCTCAAAGAGGTCCTAATTGCTAGAGGAGACAGTATAGTTGCCATCAAATTAACTGAGCTCCAGGGTTCAGCCTCTGCTGTGGGATAATGGTCTTTTACTCTGTAAGGATTTGTCGCTTGTATTGGTTTAATAAAATGCTGATTGGCCAGTAGCCAGGCAGGAAGTATTGGCTGGGTGACCAAAACAGATTCTAGGAAGAGGAAAGGCTCAGTCTCTCTGCAGTAGTCTCCCAGAAGCAAAGGATGCAAGATGAGAATGCCTCACTGATAAAAGGTATTAAGCCATGTGGCTAACACAGACAAGAATTATGGGTTAGTGTAAAATATAAGAGTTAATAAGAAGCCTGAGCTAATAGGCCAACCAGTTTATAATTTATGTAAGCCTCTGTGTGTTTCTTTGGGACTGACTGGCTGCGGGACTGGGTGGGACAGAAACCTCTGTCAACAAGCCTCAACATCATAGATAATTTTCCTCATTTACTTGCTTCTGTGTGTGTGTAGGAGGGGTATCACTGTGGCTTGTGGATGGTGGGAACAGTCATGTAATCAATCTTCCTGTTCCTAGAACCCAAGGTTGTAAACAAGGGCAGTTTGTTTTCCAGCTGCTCAGACCCAAATAATCACACAGAAACTGTATTAATTGCAACACTGCTTGGCCAATATTTTAGACTTCTTATTAACTAACTCTTATATCTTAAATGAACCCATTCCTATTATTTTATATTTTACCACAAGGCTTGTGGTTTACCAGTAATCTTCTGGGGCATCTGTGTCCTTCAGCAGCTACATGGCGTCTCACTGTCTCTGCCTTCTTTTCTCCTCTTGGGATTCCTGCCATGCTCTATTCTGCCCTGCCATACGCCCAGAGCAGCTTATTTATTAGCCATGGTAATAAAACATATTCACAGCAAACAGAGGGGAAGCGTACATCACAAGGTGACTGGCCTAAGCCTTTGATTGGATGCTGAGCTTTTGAGTGAGGCAGAGCCATCATAGTGAGTACTGGACATTTAAATGACTGCTTTGGTCTTCTTGTTACAAGGTGGAACCAGACCGGATCTTCCCCCAGCTCTAGAAACCAATTTCCTCCTTTAGGAAGCTGTTTAAGAATGTAGAGCCAGCATGATAGTGGTGAACCCTGACTGCCACCACCTGAACCATCAGTTGGGTTCATGGTTGCTTTCCTTCAAAGCAGAGGAAAGTTCAGAGGGCAGAAAGGGGGTGTAGCCATGAACAGAGGTTAGAGCTGAGAAGGTCATTCCTAAGAGTCCCCACTGAGTCAAAACAAGCTTTGAAAGCAGATCCCCACTTAACTCATGCAAACATTTGAAAAAAAAAATCCTATCATTGCTTTTATGATTTAGCTCCTAATTCTCTTCCATTCATTCTGGAAAGCCTTCTGACTCAGTTGCCTATTTTAATCCCAGACATTACCATATCAGTCTAGGCCAATCTCTCAAGGAGGAGACATCCTGCTTTCATTGTTTGGGGTGATTTTATCAGCCTTCACCCTCTTTGTTTTGCTATTGGTCCAGTGCTGGAACACTGACCTGGCCAAGCTTTTTTCCTCTTTCAGCGAGCTTTGGATTATCTCCAGAGTGATTGGCAACCTATTTGGGAAGTTAAGTATGGAAGGTGGGCTTATGTGGAAGTAAAGGTCAGGTAAATACCCATTGCCTTGGGAGACCCAGGCAGAACAGGATCTGCATAACTCCAGCAAATGTTCTTCATGGCCTCTGTGCCACTGTTTCCACATGACCCTTCCATTGTCCTTAGAGGTGAAAAGGAAAGTTATCTCCTAGGAGTGTCCTGCTAAATCCAAGGGCCCTGACTGCTGCAGAAAGATGGAAGAGAATAGAGACCTTTGCTCTGTTTCTCTCTGGTAATTTTGCACTTGGGGAAGAGATAGCTTTGGAATGGGTTTGAGGTGTCATGTGTTAGGGGTGGAAGCTGGTAATGGTCTTGATGCTGTTTTGCTGGCTCAGATGACTCAACTATCCTTTCAGAGTGACAGCTAACTGTGCCTGTATAAGACATGAAGAAGATCCTGTTGCTTCTACTTCACGCTTTGGTGACTCACCAGTGATCACAGAATCAGACATGGAACTTCCTCTCATTATTTTTGCAGTTTATGACCAGGCCATTTCTTCTTCCTTCCCAGGGTGCCATGACTGTTCATCTTTTATGGCAAAGATTGGCAAACTATATATATTTGCTGCTACCCAAATTTGGTCCTCTGAAATCCATAGCTAAGAAGGAATGGTTCTGATGCCTGTAGGTAGTTAGTTACACACTAAGTGATTAAACAAGGTACTAACATGGTGATCTTTGATTTTACCTCCTGATTTGAGAACCTAAAATATTTTCTATATGGAGCTTTCTAGAGAAAGTGTCCTCTTTCCTTTATGTCACCATGGTGTCCTTTGCAGTTAAGTTTTTGTATCATAATCTTATTACCCACAGTGACTTTGTACAAACTGTCTCTGCTCCTTAAACTTGTCCCACCTGCCCCTGTGACTTATGTACCCCAGGCTGGTGTTGAACTCCCCCCTCTGTAGCCAAGGATGGTATTGAATTTTGGGGCCTCCTTAGTGCTAGGATTCCAGGTATATGCCACCATGCCCAGTTTAATGTGTATGTGGTTCTGGGGATGGAATCCAGGGCTTTGTGTATGCTAGACAAACTATAGCAGGAGGGGCTGCTTGTTGGGGTTTCTGTCCTGCCCAGTTCCCACAGTCATTCAGCCCCAAAGAAATCACATTACTTATAAACTGATTAGCACATTAGCTCAGGCTTCTTGTTAACTCTTGTAATTTTGTATTAACCCATTGTTCTTATCTATGTTAGCCACATGGCTCAGTAACTTTTTCAGTGGGGCAGGTCACATCCTGCTTCTTCAGTGATCTGGGCAGGACTAGGGAGGAATGGGCTTCCTCCTTCCTAGAATTCTCCTGTTCTCATCAGCCTGCCTC
>LOEQ01000124.1:902584-919409 GCA_001685075.1 Bramus lutescens | reverse complement strand
TTTTGGTCATTAAGTGACAAGCCATATTTCAAACCCAGATAATATACCAAAGCCTGTAATCTTTTTTTTAATCATTTATTGAACTGGAGGTGATAGTGCATGCACTATGAACTTCAGCACTCAGGGGCAAAGGCAAGCAACTCTCTATGAGTTCAAGGCCAGCCTGGTCTACAGAGTGAATTCTTCCAGGATAGCCAGAGCTATATAGTGAGACCCTGTCTTTAAAAACATCAAACTATCTAAACAAATAGCCATTTATTTGTGTCTTTACTAGACTTGAGTTTCTTAAAGAAATTATGGCCTTCCATGCCTCTGCCCTAGTACCTAGCACTATGTCTGTTACATGATAGACATTCTGTAAACAACTGTAGAATAAATAGTTCAAGAGAAAATTATTATACTGTGACGAGGTTTCCAAGACATTTCTGTTGTTATCTTTTATGCTGGAGAGGCATGAATGTCATTAGCACTCCTTCTGGTGATGGTTTCGGGAAGATGGTGACCTATAAAGAAAGGATTATTTTTCCCACTAGGAAAATCCAGAAGTCATTGAAATTAGAGCATACACCTGAACCCATGGCAACCTGAAGAACTCATCTTCAAATGGGCTTCTTCCAGAGTAGTTAGAATATATACACCACCTATAAATTCTATTTGCCCATTAAGCAAAGATTGACCTTCTCTGGGGTTACAGTAGCCAAAATAGTCATGGTCCACAAAGTGCTTAGTAATGTCTGTCCATGGAGCACCACTTCTGCTGACAGAAATACTCTTTTCCCTTCGGAAAAACAACCTTCACCCTTACACTGTGTGTTAGGTGGGAAGGATTCCCACTTCTTGACTTCAAATTTGGGCACGTGGCCAGGTGTGCCCCCCACTGTATTGCATTTTCTCTGTCCATGTTAACTGATGATGGGTTGATCACGTGGCTAAAGGTGGACAGATACATGTCAGTCATAGAAATTTCCTGGAAATAGCTGGGGGAAACTGAAGCTTTATTCCTGAGGGAGCTTCCCATCAGAGAATGAAACCAATACAAAGGAGGCAGCGATGAACTTGGTGAGCACAGGGGTATATGGATGGCACAATTTTAGATCTAGAGACAGCCACAACTGAAAAGAGCAGAAGAAAGGCCTGGATTTCCCATTCAGGAAAACCAAAACATTCTCTTCTCTCTTCAGCTATTTGAAAGTAGGTGTCTTTCATTTTCAATTAAGTCCTAAATAATAATAACAACTTTATCTTATAAGAATAGGGTTTTGTCCATAGCATTGGTAAATACAGAGCTGTACAAAGCACAGGAGCTACGCAGAACAAAGAATTTCTCTTCTTATTGGCTGGGAAGTCAGAAAGCACTCAAGTCTAAGATGTTCGATGTTGTATACAGTATCTGCAGGCTCAAGCCTGAAGAAGGAAGACAACGATGTTAGAGAAGACTGTTCAGTTCTTATGGCCATTGGTGATGTGCTGTGAGACTAAAGTGAGGTGCATGGGAACAAAAGAGTTTTTCTCAGAAAAACCCATCTTGTATTAGCCTTCTCAGTCCAGGGACACTGAGAAGAGTCACATGACCTGGAGAAGCCAAATTCTCTACATCAAGTTACACTCACCATATATGACATTTAAAGAAAGCTTGAAACACAAGAGAAAAGCTTGGAACCTGGAAGCAGATTCCCCATCACCTTCCAAACCATCTCTATTCTACAACTTCAAAAGCTACTCTCCAGATGCAAGGGGAAACAGGAAGGTTTTTTCTTACTTCTTCATCCTACTGCTGTGGGACAATGGTCTTGTACCCTGTAAAGATTTGTCGCTTGTATTGGCTTAATAAGATGCTGATTGATCAGTAACAAGGCAGGAAGTATAGGCAGGGTAACCAGAACAGGAGAATTCTGGGAAGAGGAAAGGCTCAGTCTGCAGTCGTCACCCAGATGCAGAGGAAGCAAGATAAGAATGCCTCACTGATAACATAGACAAGAATTATGGGTTACTATTAAGATGTAAGAATTAGTTGATAAGAAAGCATAAGATAATAGGCTAACCAGTTTATAATTAATGTAGGCCTCTGTGTGTTTCTTTGGGACTGAAGGGCTGCAGGACCAGGGAGGGGAACAGAAACCTCTGTCACCATCCTACTACATGGTGAACAGGTGAAACTGGACATGGAAGACCTGTTGCCTGGGGAAGAAGACTTCAGACAATGGTGCAGATCCAACGTCCTGCTGTTCTGACCTTGAGTTTGATCCAACATCTATCAAACAAGACCTCAGTAAGATTCAAGAAAACCATGATCTGTGCCTTGGTTAGTTTTTACTGCTAACTTGATACACTCTAGAACCTCCTGGGAAGAGTGAACCTTGATTGAATTATATTGATTAAGTTGGCTGGTGGTCAAGTGCATGAGAAATTGTCTTGATTACTGACTGACTGGGGAGGAGGAGCGAGTCCACTCTGGGCAGCACCATCCCTGGGAAGGTAGGCCTGAGCTGTACAAGAAGATAACAGAGCCAGTGAGAAGTGTTCCTCCGTGGTTTCTGCCCCAGGTTCCTGCCCTGATTTCCTCAGGGATGGACTAAGACCTAGAAGTGAAAACTGAAACAACCCCTTTTCTCCCCAAATTGTTTTGGTCCAAATGTTTTATCATAACAACACAAAGCGTACTAGAACAATCTATAACATAGTTGTCAGCCACTGAAACAGTCCCAGGCTGGTGAACTCATTAAGGGAAAGTGAGAAGCCCTGAAAAAGGAAGGTTTCCCATTGTGTCTCTTGATCTTGACCACAGAGTCCAGAAATGAAAGTTCCTGCTGTTGAGGGGAAGCCAGGCTGGCCACTGAGGACCTCAGAGCTGAGGTGTTTTCATTGTCCCCACCGCCTATACTATGCTCCTGGTGGTGTATGCTCCACAAGAGTGATTGGGATGCATTGCTTTCCGGTCTTCTTTTTCCAAAAGGGAGCTTTAATTGCATTTATTTTTTCTTTCTCTACCATTGTATAGCATACGTATTAGGGAAGAAATGAGAAAAGGTTATTTAACCTTGAGTATCTAGATGCACGGACTGAAGCTATCCATATCAGACTTGAAATTTAATGACAGAAAACCTATCCTTGGAGACAACAGAAGTAGAAGAAACTGAAGTGACAGAGGAATTAAGAGCAGTGACCGTGGAGTCATATTGCTGATTTCATAGCAGCTGAGTGGTTGGGCAATTTATACCTTTTCTCTGTGCCTCAGTTTCTATATAGATATAGGTATAGATATAGATATAGAGAGATAGGTAGATAAAGAGTAAGGGTAAAAAGAGCAATACCTAACTCATCACATTCTTATAGCATAATTTGCATAAATTGATACAAACAAAACAATTATAGTGACTGGCACAAACTAAGTGTTTAATAAAGGTCATTTACTTCATTATTCTCCTCTCTGGAGTTAATGTTAGATGTTTTTACTATATTTGGTGGTAGTCTTGGGGAAAACTGTATGTGTCTATGTTGGACCATGGGAAAGACTGAAGTGTGTTCTTCTGGTAACAGAATACTTCTGTTCTTTATAGAATCGTCACTTGTCATCTATGTGGGTTGAACAGGGATGACCCTACCATCACCTTTGGGGTCCTCTAACATGGGCCAGGTACACATATTGCACAGAGTTGTACTGTTAGGTGTGACAGTGTAATAGGGAACCAAACAAGGCTAAGCATATAATAATGAATCCGAAATCTCAGGACTTCCCACTGCTGCTGCTTCTATAACCAGAACCTGGAATTGAGCAATGGTGAGAAGGAGCAGCTGGGGATCTACCATCCCACCTTATAGACTCCTTGGCCCCAGCCTGATCTTGTATTTCACAGGACAGTCTGCCCTGGTAAATGCTCCGAAGCAGACTTTAAATTCTGGTGTGGGGAGCGAGTAAGGACTGAGGCTTAAGTGGGTCACTTTGAAGCTAATACAGTCTAAATGCTCACATTCTGGTCTTTTCATTATTTCTACTTTGTTTTCCATCTTTCCCCTGTGCCTTTGCTCAATCGGTGCCTCCAACCACAGTGTCCTCCCTCCTCTCCTTCCTCTATACAGAGCTTGATCAGTCGGATGCTGCAGAACCAGCTCTCCTTCCCTCCTCTCTGACCTCCTGAACCTTACTTTATCACATCAAATGTACAAACTGTTCTTTCTGCAAATCTCTATAATCAAAATTAGCTGACTAAGACCCATTTGGGATAATCCTGCCTTTCCAACGTGCTTTTGTAAACTAATAAAGTTTTATTAGAATGCAGCCTTTCCTGCATTGAGAGCGGCTGTATTCAGGCTTTAGGAGCAGAATTGAATAATCACGGCAGAGACTTCCTGACCTGCATTGCCTAAATGTTTACCACCGGGTCCTGCACAGAGAACATTTGCCAGCTCCTACTGAAGAACGCTGGCCCTGCTTAAGAACTTGCTCAAAATACAGAAGTGTGGGGCACCATGGGTCCTGGAATCAGGCTCGGGGGTTTAATAGTCTCAGGTGTTTCATATGCTTCTCTGATTTTTTTTGTTGTTGTTGTTCAGAGCAAATAAGGAGTCCTAAGTCAGTGCCCAGTGCAGAATAGAGAAGTTCCTCACTTACTTCTCTGACAGGAACTGACTGAAAGTGAAGAGGAAAGCCGCTGCCTCCACAGTGTCTCTCAGCGTGTGGTCCCTGGACCCCACCGCAACCACATCTCAGAGGCCCAGTTCAGACCCACTGCAGTAGTTACGTTTGCAAACTTGGGGAAGGAGTTATTTATCTTGGCTCAGGGTTTCATAGGGTTCAGTCTGCATTTACTCAGTCCCACGTGCTGGAACAGTACTCCATGGCGGCAGGAGCTTGTGGCCGAGAGCAGTTGTCCGTATCACAAAACCAGGAAGCAGAAACAAGCTAGAAAGTAGCTGAGGAAAAGACACCGTTTAGGACCTACATCCTCTAGGAAGACCCCGTCTCTGAGTCATCACAATGGCGAGGGACCAAGTGTCCAAGCAAGCAACCTATGGGGCACTTTTCAGATTCAAATATAAAACCAACTGTTAGAAACTGGCATGCGCTCAGCCATTGGTGCTTTAATGAGCCCTTCAGGTGATTTAAAGACAGGTGGAATACAGGCATCCCACATTCAAAGTTTCTGTTTGTTTTGTTTTAGAACAAGAGCCTGGTCCTCAGTGCGTACATATTTTAACTCTCTATTTCCAGGTAGCATTGAGGATCTCTATTGAGATCCTCTCAATTCAATGAGTGTTCACTGAGTGCACAGTAGACTTAGGCACTGAGCTAGGTCTATAGCCACAGCTACATTTCTATCTATATTTACACAAACAAAGCAAAGTCTCTTTTTATGAGAGGATCCCAAGCTGAGAGGGCAGCAGTGGTGTGGATGGATGAATTCCATACAGGCTCATGTCTGCTGCCATGGTAGGTAGCCTGGAGCTCAAGGGAAGGTGGTAGAGTCATTGAGGAGACTAGATAGCGGGCCAGAAGGAAGCAATAGCTGAACAAAGTCTTTGTGTGTGTGTGTGTGTGTTCTGTGTGTGTGCACAGGTGTGAGCAGGTGTGTATGTACATGCTTGCAGAGCCCAGAGGCTGGTGCCAGGTGTTTTCTTCAATTGCTCTTTACACCATTATAACTTTTGCCTATTTAAAGATGTATTTTATTCTAGGTAAAGGAGTGTTTTGCCTACATGAATGTCTCTGTATCACATGCACGCCTAGTGCCTGCAGAGGTCAGAAGAGAGCTTTGGAGGGGTAGTTCCTCTGGAAGTGGAGTGATGGACAGTTGTGAGCACCATGTGGGTACTGAGATTCAGATTTGGGACACACCCCTGAGACATCTCTCCAGGTCTCACACTGCTTTTTGAGACAGTGTCTCTCATTGGCTTGAAACTCACTGATGTGGCTAGGCTGGTTGGTCATCAAGACCACGAGTCCTCCTTCTTGCTGTCCTCCCAAGCACTAAGGCTAACACTCATAACACTACACCCAGCTGTTACGGGGGGCTGACAACTGAACTTGGGAACTTGGGTCCTTATATAAGCAAGTTCTTTACCAAGAGTCATTTCCCTGGTTTTTTTGTTTGTTTGTTTTGTTTTGTTTTCTGTGGTTATTTATTTATTTATTTTATAAGATCTTCGGTTGTATCCCTAGTTGGCCAGAAACCAGGCTGCACTGAGGTTGTTGCAATCTTTCTGACTCCCAAGGGCTGGGATTACAGGTGTATACCACCCTGACCCAGTGAGCTAAGTCTTGAAGATAAGGTAAATGTTCTGGGGGATGCGTTCCGGGCAGAGAAATAATTAGCACGTGCAAAGGCACTGGGTCATAGGGAAAAACCTGAATGAAACGGCTTCATTGGGAAATTCCAAGATGCTTCGCAGAGATGAAATATCAGAAATGACGGTACCAGTGTGGCGTCTGAAACTGGACAGGTAACCCCTGTTCCCGGGAGATTCCTAGCTCATGGGAAAGGCCTCAAAATGTGGTTGTACATGGCATTGGGTGCACCGAGTCTTTGTGACAAGGTTGCTGAGATGAGGAGCCAGACTTAACTTCAAACTTGGTGGTCAGGTGCCAACACCACTCCCGCTCAAGGAAGAGAACTCCTCGGGACAATTTCATACAAGCATGGAGTTTGCTCCATTGTCTGTGAAGGGAAGACAGACTGCACAGGTCTGAAACCACAGAAACTCCACCCCCACAGCACACAGACAGACAGCTAGATGTCCCCGATACCTCTCGGAATAAGCAGCAGTACCCATCCCACCACGCTGAGAGACTTCCGCCTCAGTGCACCGAGCACAGACAGACAATGCTGGCAGGGCTGCTCTGTCTTGCAGCCAGGAGCCGGCACACAGCTGCTAAGTTTCTTCCCCCCTCACGTTCATCTGGAACATTCTGCACTTTCTTCCTCCAGCTCTTTCAAAGCAAGTCATTTTCCTCCTTTGGAAGGACGCCCATTGTTCCTGTGACATTAAAGATAGGTCTTCAGTGTTTTAAGGCAGCAATTGGTGGAGTTCAGCTGTATTCTGGGGACCAGTCAGAAGGAGACAACATTATACAAAGAGATGATGTGAGACAAAAATTGCTCTCTTCAGCCTTCCCAGCCTCTTCCGTATGCAGATTTCAAGCCAGTGCTCTGCCCTGGTGTGACTGGGCTTGAGGAGGAATTGGAAAGGAGGGGCGGGATATGAGGGCCTCTTCCAGCTGCAGGGGAAGCTGGGTGGCACTGGGAATTGGTGATGGACAGTATGAGAAGGGACGGAAGGGGCTGGGTGGCAGGAGATATAAGAGAAAGGCCTTTCTTGCTTTGTTTTTCTTGGAAATTTTGTCGGAAGAGTTCCTTCATACTGAGAGTTGTGCAAGGAGGACTGGTTACCGAGTTCAAGGACTTTCCTTTCCAACAGAGGTATACAAATTCATTTCTCAGTGACTCCTCCTGACAATGACATGCTTAACTTTACTCCTGAAATGTGGCCCTAAGATCAGAGCACGGGGTCTAGACATTGCTTACCAAAGACATCACTTCTTTTTTCAGTCATTAAATCAATTTGTCTATGGCCTTTGGTCCCCACCCTTGGGAAAATTACCTAGATTACTTCATGCATCCATTTCCTCTCCTGCAAAATGGGAACATGTGTTAGATACAGGAATGTGGGACCTTTTGATGTTTGACATGATGTTGTTATCTACAAAGTCCATGTTTCAGAGTCACACAACTAAGTTAAAAAAAATTACAAAAATATCTCATAATGGTTCAGTGGGTAAAAGTGCTTGCCTGATGATGTGAGTTTGATCCCTGGAATCTGTATAAACATAGAAGGAGAGAATGACTCCATGAAGTGGTTTCTTCATCTCTACACGAAAGCTGTGGCATGTGCTTGTCCCTTAACATACATACACATACATACATAATGATAATAAATAAAATGTTGAAATCTCATAGCTACTAAGTATTTGTGTGTGTGTGTGTGTGTGTGTGTGTGAGTATGTGTTGATACATACACATTAGTACAGTGTCAACAGAGGTCAAAAGGGGAGCCTGATTCTCCAGAGCTGGAATTGCAGGGTCCTTCAGAAAACCACCAAGCAAACTGCTGAGCCATCTCTCCAGTCCCAAACGTCACAACATTTAAAGCAAATTTACAGATTTGTGTTGGGCTGCGTTCACAGCTCATAGGTATCATACCACATGCTATGATAACAGGGTACACGCTAAAGTTGAATTTCCTCATACGGCTGCTATATGTGTTAAATAATACATTGCCTATAACCTTTATGGTTCTTGGAAGCTTACATTCTCTATAAATGTTTGGTGTATGCTGTTGCTTGCTACATCAGTAGTCTATGGACTTTTACTAAGTACCACTGCTATGTTCCTGGCCTCTGAAGAGAGGACAAGAAACAGACCAGGAAGCTCCAGGTGATCTGTGGAGGGGGCAGCGCAGGCTGTGACAGGTTGGAGATGAAAGCCAGGAATAGACGAGCACTGGCTACGAAGCAGATGAGAAAGGAACCCCCAGGTAAAGCCCGTGTCCAGAGAAGAGGTGGTTCCTCTGGTGATGTGGTGGATGAACCCTGGACAAGAAGATGGTGCTGAGCCTCCAAGTCAGTTGGGGGACTTCTTGCCAGAGATTGAGCCTATGTCAAGATAGCCCAAGCACGGGGCCAGAAGCAGGGGGTATGGCAAGGGCTGCCCTGTGGGGAGGTGCAGAGGGTAGGGCTGGAAAATTCAGGTTCGTCCTTGGGGTGTGTTTCGGAAATAGATGAAAAGTTGTGCAAGGCTTAATTTCTGTAGCATTAGTTTCCTAAGGAAGCGTTGATTTTTTGGTTTGCTTGCTTTGAGACAGGGTGTCATGTAGTCCAGGCTGGCCTCTGATCTACTACTTTAACCAATGATGGCCTTGAAGTTCTGATGTTCTTGTCTTGATACTCTTAAGTCCTGCAATGATTGGCATGCAGCACCCCCGGACTCCATGCTAAGTTTATTTGTTTATGTAGGGTTGAGACCTGAACCTAGAGTTTTGTGCATATTGAATACACATGCTGCAAACTCAGCCGCATTTCCACCCCTTATGTTTGGTTGTTTGAAGCCTGGTCTCAGGCTGTGTTTCAGCCTTTCATGCTGGCTTTGAACTTGGAGTGATCCTTCTGCCTTTGCTTCATGGGTACTAGGTTTAGAAGTGAGCCACCACACCTGGTTTTAAAGGGAGTCCTGGAACATTTTCTTGGCTTTTGAGGCCACCTCCACTGGAAAACCTTTCTTTCCTCTAGGCAGGCTATGAAAAGCAAATCAAGGAGTCTACTGGCCGGCAGTTGCTAGAGGATATTCAAAGGTACCAATGGCTCAGGGTGACACTGTAGACTTTTTGTCCCCTCTAAATCCTTTAACTTAGGCCTTTGCGGGTCTAAGTTGGTTAGCTCCTCTGTCTGTCTCATCTCCATGAGACTCTGATCTTGTACCTGCAGAACTTTGCAGACGAAGGCACTCAGCCCTGTTTGAAAAACGAATAGGTAACAGATTTATCCATCTCTCTGTGGCTTTCTGTACTCATTTCCTGGAAGGAGTTGTGAGTTGCTTTCTTGTCTTCTGGCTGTCATTTTCGCCTAGGGAGAGCAGCTTTGGTTTCTGCAGTTTACAGTGATAGGAAGAAAAGGAGGGAAGGAAGAGAAGGAAGCTTTATTCTACTCTTCCTGCTCACTTGGTCAGATTCCTGGATGGCAGAGTAGAGGCTGGATTCTACTCTGCCCAGCCAAGATGGACTTCTCAGGGGTGGGTTTCTACTTTGCCCAGCCAAGATGGACTTCTCAGGGGGTGGGTTCGGCCAAGTAGAAGGAAAGCTGGGTCCATGCCTAGGCCTCAAGGTCTCTCCCTTTAGTTTTGCTCAGCTCCTTTAACCTTCTGCCTTAACATTCAGACTGAAAAGAAGAGCCTAAGGAACCAGGTAGATTATTATCTCTCCAGCACCGTGTAGATTATTCCGGAATTAGGTCACTGCTGTCAATTTTATTTGGTGATTCCAGTTGGGTCTCTAAATTATCCCTGTAATATCTTCACTCTGTGTATCTCAGGCAGTCAGAGAAATCCTATAATTATTTTTCCAGGTGACAAAAAATTTTAAGGAATAGCTAAATAAATAGAGCTAAATTTAGAGTTCTGACCCTGTACAACGGAATGCAGCAAGAGGCAGGGAAGGGATCTGTGGCTAGGAGAGGGGGAGTCTCCCTTCTATCCAAAAGGTGGCAGCAGAAATTACCTCAATTAACTGAACAAGAAGCCAGGCCTCCTCTGCCAGCGCGCCAAGAGCCCTGGCACATTCCTCTTCCCTTTCCTGCCAGAATTCTAGGCCACTCTCACCAAGCCGTCCTCAACCCCATCTGCTGCTCCCTTCTGAGACTGATCCCCAGGCCCTCATCACCTCCTGTCTCCTCCTCCAGCTCAGCATTCCAGAAGGAGCAAGGTCAGGAGGAGTTCACTCCGCAAAGAAAGCTCAGCCCAGAGCCACTTAGCAGGGAGCTCAGAGAGAAGAGGCCAGGGCTGTGTCTGGCCCACACAAACTCCATGGACAATGGGAAAGGCCTTGTGCAAACTCAGTAGTCAGTCAGATCTCTGGAGAAACATAAGATCCGATACTTACCAAGCTCTTTATCCAAGTTTTTTGTATTTGATTGCGTTTATTATTATATGGCCTCACGATTAGCCCAAGCTACCCTGAACACACCAAGTAGTCCAGGGTGGCCCCATATTCCCAATCCTCCAAACTCAGACTTCTGTGTGCCGACACTATAGGGATATGCCACCACACTGGGCTCTTTTGACTCTTTTTCCTAGCCCCCCCTTCCCCCGCAGCCCTGCCTTTTTTAAATGTACTTAGTTAGTTTTGATTTTCTTTGTTTTGTTTTGCTTTCTGTTTGTTTGCTTTGAGACAGCGTCTCACTATGTAAGCCTGTCTAATACAGTCTCTCTGTGTAGTCCAGGCTCACTCAAGTTCACGGCAGTCTTCCTGAGTGCTGGATCATGGACATGCACACCCCCACCCCCGGGCCTAGCTTCATCCTAGCTTTTCAGTGCTGAGAGTGCTCTGTGCTGGATGTCTGTACTTGACGTCGGTAGCTTAATGCTCACTGGGGGCTAGAACAGTCTAGGTTTTGGTTTTCTGACAGTGAGCAAAAGACCAGTCCTTGGCTACATTCTGCTCACATCCTCATAGAGGTAAACATGATAAATGACAGACAAATGTGCCTGGTTAGACGGGGAGACATGGAGGAAGTTGGGCACAGTAAAGTACCCGAGTGACAGAAGAGGCTGTCCCAGCTCCAGGAGAGCGCTCAGGGCCAATCTGGAGGGGGAAAACATAGGAGCTGAGGCAACAGCCCTGGACTGGGGAGTGGGATTGGACTCAGGCAGAAGGCTACGTGAGAAACCCCTGAGATAGGAAATGCTAAGTGGTCTCTCACAGACCCAGGGTGAATCCTCTAGGAGAGGCATAAGAAGGGAGACACGTTTTAAAAAATAATTACCGTTTTAATTTCACTGTGTTTGTTTAGACTGGGGATAAGCAAGCTCTATGTGTTTATATAGTCAAGGGCTAGGCTTAGTTTTTATGTTCTTAAGTGGTTGGGGAAAAAAATCAAAAGAAGTCTATTTTGTGACATGTGAGAACTAGAAGAAATTCAAATTTCCAAAGTGCCCAATAAAGTTTTTCTGGAAGAAACCCACGTTCATTCATTTTTGTTGTTTTCATGGCTCCTTTTGTGCTGTCGTGGAGGAGCTGGGATCAGGACAGAGACCCTATGGCTGTAAAGAACAAACTCTGTACATTTTGGCATTGGATAGAAAATTCTTATTAATTCCTGGTTTCTGCAATATAAGGAGGGTGACCATGCCTTCGTTTTGAAGTCAGGAATGAACCCCTTTGGACGAGTGGGCTGTCCCTCATTTCTAGAGAAGGGGCAGAAGTACCAACACCCTTCAGAGACCTAGGAGATTTAATGAAATAAAGACTTGATGACACATAGTGAGTGTTTGGTATTTGTAGCTCTCGTAATGATTAAGCCTAATAAAGTACAGAGGTCGGTGGAAGCAATGCAAAGGACTGAGGGATGTTCGTGTCCCTGGGGAATCCGTATGTTACGATGGCATTTGAGCCTTTAGGGCATAATTAAATGGAGATAAGGGCATGAGGATGGGGGTCTCAGAGTGTGTGACCTTACAGATAGACCCTAGAGTGTACCCTCCCTCCTCTACCAATCAAGAGAGGACAGAAAGAGCTGACAGCCAGGCAGTCATCTGCAAACCAGGAAGTTGGTCCCCACCTGAACCGCACTGGCATCTTCATCTCCGGCTTTCATCTTCTAGTATGTGAGAACTGAGTGTCTGATGGATGCTAATCTCTTAACGCCCTCCGAGATGACTAAGACAAGCAAAGAACTACTGTCTTTTCCCGGGGACGCCAGAGCAGTGGTCGCTTTTAGAGAGGAAATCAACATTTCCCAGGTGAAAGAGAGGAAAAGACAAAACTCAATGCTCCCACCAAGCGCTGGTGGTGTGAGCTGGGCAAGCGGTGATTCGGAAGGGGAGGCAGCTCGTGTCAGAGAAGTGATGGAGGCTGGAGAGGAAGGAAGCATTTGGTACAACAGAGACTGGAAATGCACGCTAGCAAGAAGCCAGGTACCCCGCTCTCAAAGCCACCTCCAGCGTCAAGTCTTGCCCATTTGATCTTTGAAGTGTTCCATTTTCTGTCCTGAAAGTCATCTCAGAATGGAGGGTGAAAAGCCAGAAAATGAGGACACCTGCTATTTATTCTTTCATGGCCACAAGCTAGCCAGCTAGTTCCCCAGCCCCTTCTCCATGGCCGGCATGATCATACCTGCTGATCATGGAGATTGCGATGGATAGGGAAGACGGGGCTCCTGACATCTGCCCGTGAAGAAGGAAATACCCCTTTCAAAGAAGAATGCAAGGTACCGAGAAGACAGCACACTCTGGCCTAATAAAGTCTCGGTGGATTTAGGCTGCAGACGTTGGAAAGTTTTTGAGGCGTTCTAAACAGGAAAGCAACATTCTCAGCCTTGCCTTTAAAAGGATGCCCCTGACTCCTACAGTTCGGAGGGAGCGGGACTAGAAGCGGCTGCCACAGGGGTTCATGGAGGACACAGTAGAAGCAACTGTGGAAATGAAGGATTGCACTGACTGAGGAAACAGAGCAGAGAGATGAGGCATGGGAGTCAGGAGCCCGATAAGGGTATGGAGCTTGAAGATGGTAGAGGTGACAGACAGATTAATCTGTGACACTGTACACATTGTGAAGCTGTTTACTGCCATGGGCAACAAGAGAGGGCACAGGTCAGGGAGAGAGGGCTAGTGGGTACACAGCGCAGGATGGGACTTCTAAGCTGGGGATGCCTTTGAGGGATTCAACTAACCGGCCTGTAGCTCTAATTGAAGCTGGAAGTCGGGGAGTCATTAGTAAGTTGGTGGTAGCACCGAGAGACAGATCCTCTTACCCATATGCTGGCTGTATTCACGGGATGAAAGTTTGTGTCCTAGTCAGAGTTTCTGTTGCTATGATAAAACACTGTGACCAAAAAGCAAATCGGGGAGGAAGGGTTTATTGGCTTTACACTTCCACACTGTAGCCTGTCACTGAAGGAAGTCAGGACAAGAACTCAAACAAGGCAGGAAAACAGAGGCAGGAGCTGATGCAGAGGCCATGGAGGGTGATGCTTACTGGCTTCCCTCCCTTGGCTTGCTCAGATTGCTTTCTTATAGAACCCAGAACTACCAAGCCAGAGATGGCACTACCACCCACAATGGGCTGTGCCTCCCCCACTAATCACTAATTAAGAAAGTATCTTATATCCAAGTCTATTTTGGAAGGAAGGGGGTATTTAAGAGAGAGTTTTTCTGTGTGACCACCCTAGCTGTTCTGGAACTCACTTTGTAGTCCAGGCTGCCCTCGAACTCACAGAGATCTTCCTGCCTCTGCTTCTCAAGTGTGGGGATTAAAGCCATGCACCACAACACCTATCTTACAGCCAGATCTTATTGAAGTATTTTCTCAATTAAGGTTCCCTCCTTTCAGATAACTCTAGTCTGTGTGTTAAGTTGACATAAGACTAGCCAGCACAGGGCACATAATATTCTGCCTTTCAAACGCATGCATGAGCACATGCACACACACATACATACACACGAGTCTTTAACCCTCTATGACTGGTGTGTCTCTTCCCTCTGATTGTGCAGTTTTATAGGAAGTTGACAACACAACAAACTATCTGAAGCCTCCAATGAAGCAATTATAGAATGTGGAAGAAACAATCAATCGACTGTAAACTCTGCAGCAGGAACTGCCCAGAAATAGAGGGCAGGTAACAGGCTTACTGCTATTAAGTCAATGTAACCTGATGCCTTATTGGAAGCTGCCTGCCCCCTCCACCAGCACGCACAAAGAAAAAACTGCCTCTTACAGACTACCACTGCCCACCTACCAATCAGTGCCAGTCTCAGAAGCATCATCGTTCTGTAATCACAAGGGAGAGGTTCACATTGGGGAAGTTACTCACAAAGACCTTTTGACTGCTGTGGGATCTGCCCAGGTAATAGAATTTGGCACTCTTTTCATTTGGCTCTTGAGACTGAACAGCTCTGCTCAAGAGATGTTCAATCTCTGGCAATGATGACAGCGTTAAGATTTCCATTGCACTGTGGCAACCCTATGCATGCCATGCCTGCAAATCTGACAGCAAGCTTGCCAAGTGGGCATTGTTTAGGTTCAACACACAATAAGGAAAAGGAAACACAGTCTAAGTCATCTGGCAGGTATCATAGAACTCTGATGTAGGCCAGCTACCTTGAGCCAGATTTGTCTGACATCACAGTGCATCCATCTGGTCTACCTACCAACTGGCCAACTTTGTCTGAACTCCTTGTGTTGTCTCTATATTCACCCCATTCTCTTGATCTTTGGGCTATCAGAAGATCCTTACTGATGCCACCACTTGCTGTCCTGGGCTCACACTCTGGAGTAACTTCTTTTTTCTTTTTCTTTTTAAAATTTTATTTAAATAACATATTTTTCATACTAACCACAGTTTCCCCTCCTATCTTCCTCCCCTCCCCAGCTTCCCACCTATCCCTTTGGCATCCACTCCTCCTCCATCTCTAGAGTAACTTATATGAGACCTTAAAGAGAGTGACGCTTGATGAGATGTGACTATATTGTCTTCCTTTCTCTCCCCTATGCAGTACTTTTTCCTGTTTCTCTAGCCATTCCAAGCCCTGATGGCCATTCTTTCTTCCCTTGCAGCCTTTTCACTTATTTAAAAACTCTCGAGGACTCTGGATTCCTAACCCTACTCATAGTGGGGTTGTTTGGTAACCACTTGGATCAGATCCCCAGACACTAGCATGGTACTACACAGAGACATCAGTAACGGTGCCAATTATTATTTTATTGCTATTAATGAAGATAGGAACTGCTCTTCCCTTCAGTGCAATGAAAGGCGTGAGGTTCTCACAGCCATTAGCATCTTGATGTTCATGTATAGTGATATTTTATTTGTGTTTTATAAATAAAGCTCAACTGAATACCAGAAGGTAAAACTAAGTCCCTAGAGGCCAGGCAGTGGTGTCACACACCTTTAACCCCAGGATTTGGGAGACAGAGGTAGTTGGATCTCTGTGAGTTCAAGGCCACCCTGACTCACACAAGTTCAAGGCGGAAACAGATCCAGGTGGTGGTGGCTCACACCTTTAATCCCAGTGCTAGGGAGTCACATGCCTTTAATCCCAGCACTAGAGAGGAATATAAACTGGGACGAGACAGGATCTTGCTCTCTTTCAGTCTGAGGATTTCCTAGAAGTAAGAGTTCTCTAGCGGCTTGACGGCTTTGCTTTTCTGATCTTCAGGATGAGCCGCAATATATGCCTCTGGGTTTTTATTATTCATGCTACATTCATGCATATATACATACCATGCTTCCCTGTTCCCCAAAGGAAGCCAGAAGACTTGGGCTACGTACAAGTTACTCACGGAGCCTTCACTTGTATTGTCGGAAAAAGTGTTTTCCCAATCACTTAAAAACAGGAAATCTCATATTTAAGAACCCCCCTTTTTTAAGACAGTCACAGGAAACCAGAAGTACATGGAAAAATTTTTTAAAGAGCACAATGATTTTTATTCGCTGATAAACTCAAGTCCTTCTGTAGGTTGTTTCCTCAAGCATACTCCATTTTATTAAAAAGAAAAGGCTGACCACCCCTTAAGACTCTGATCCATCTTCATATTGACTCATCTGGAAATAACAAATTTCCTAAGGTCTCCTTGGCTAATCATAGAGGTGCTTCTTCTTAAGGGATTTCTTGGTAAGATATTTTACATGCCTTTTAGAGAACTTTGTCTCAGAAATGACTGACTGCATTCTTCAAGTATTCAATAGGAACGGCATTCCTGACTTCCAGTTTGTCCAGTAACTTAGGTTTCTACAGTAAAAATGACTTCAAGTTTCCAAAATCAAAATTCCCTCTCCTGTCAGATGAGTAAAGTCCAAATGAAGCCTCCAGGTTGACATCTTAGGCTTGTCTTTCTGCATCATCATCTTGACTCAGTGCCTGTGGAAGATCTAGGGTAAGATGGGAAGAAACATGCTTTGTGCCCATTTCCCCTCCTCTATGCTGGGCATTCTCTAGTTCAAACTTAAGAAGGTCTTCCCTCTAAGTTCAATATGAGTTCATCAACCCTGTTGTGTCTGCTGTCAATCCCTGTGAGTTCTTCTTCTTCTTCTTCTTCTTCTTCTTCTTCTTCTTCTTCTTCTTCT
>LOEQ01000124.1:884253-897683 GCA_001685075.1 Bramus lutescens | reverse complement strand
TGTCCATCTATGGTGACTGAAAGTTTTGCTGGGTATAGTAGTCTGGGCTGGCATTCGTGGTCTCTTAATGTCTGCGTAATGCTTGACCATGACTTTCTGGCTTTGTTTCCATTGAGAAGTCAGGTGTAATTCTGATGGTCTTTCTTTATATGTTACTTGGCCTTTATCCTTTGCAGCTCTGAATAGTCTTTCTTTATTCTGTATGTTTAGTGTTTTGATTATTATGTGGCAAGGGGACTTTTTTTTTGGTCCAGTCTATTTAATATTCTGTAATCTTCTTATATCTTCATATACGTAACTTTCTTTAGGTCAGGGAAGTTTTCTTCTATGATTTTATTAAATATTTTCTGTGCTTTCATGTTGGACTTCTCCTTCTTCTATCCCTATTATTCTTAGGTTTGGTCTTTTCATAGTGTCCCATATTTCCTGGATACTTATGTTAAGCTTTTGTTAGGGTTAATGTTTTCTTTGACTGATGAGTGTATTTCCTCTATAGTTTCTTCAATACTTGAGATTCTTTCTTCCATCTCTTATCCTCAGTTGTTTATGCTTGCATTTGTGGTTCCCAGTCATTTTCCTATATTTTCTGTTTCTATAATTCCCTCAGCTTGTGTTTTCTTTATTATCTCTATTTTAGTTTTCATGTCTTGAATTTTTTCTTTCATCTGTTTGATTGCTTTTTCTTTTTCTTTTTTTTAAAGGAATTTGTTGATTTCTTCCATGTTTTTGTTTTTCTTTTCCTCCATTTCTTTGAGGTAATTTTTCATTTCCTCTTTAAGGGCCTCAAACATTCTCCTAAAGTTTTTTTTAATGTCATTTTCTTCTGCTTCACTTATATTGGTGTGTTTTAGTATTGTTGTTATAGAAACATTAGTTTTTGTTGGTGTCCTGTTGCTCTTTGTGGTGTTGAGTGTGTTCTTACCTTGTCTACTTGTCTTTTCCTCTGATTGATGTAGTTGGGCCCATCTGTGTCTCTGGTGATCAGTCTTCCATGTGCCTGTGGATCCAAGGTTCAGATGGTTGTTCCTTGAGGTATAGTCAGGGCCACAGTTCCAGTCACCCCAGAGGTCTCTCAGCACTTCTGGGGATTGCTTTGCAGTCCCAGATGTTGTTCAGGCCTGGTCCCATGTTCGAGGAGGTCACTTGCTTGGGCCTGCTCGTGCTGGTTGCTGGCTCAGGCCTGTTCCCGTGGATGTCCCTGGCTTGGGCCTGCTTCTTCAGAGGTTTCTGACTTTGGCCCAGTCCAGCAGAGGTCTCTGGCTTGGGCATGCTCTCTCAGCGGTCACTCCCTCGTAGTCTCTGAGTTCTATGCATGCACGTTGACCCTGTTGCATCTGGAGAGCACTGTCTCCATGGACTTGTCCACCACACCTATCTTCTATACTCTTTCTGTCCCCACTTCCACTAGTTCTGGGAGGAGTTGGGGAAGGGGAAAGATTTTTACTGAAATACATTGTATGAATTTTTTTTTTAAGGAAATATATATCCTAGTAAAGGACACAAAAGTAAAATGGGTCCCAGGTGTGACTGGCTTTGGAATGTCTGCTTTGATAAAGGAAGAAGTTGGTACTTCCTTGAAATATGAGAAATCCGATATCCTTTGTTTGGTTCTTCATTTCTGACAGGTTTCCTGTAGCCCAGCCTGGTCTCAGACAACACTGGGCTTGAACTCTAGATCCTTCTGCTTCTATCTCCCAAGTTCTGGGATCACAGGCTTATGCTGTCCCATCCAGCTGTAGTGGCTTTCCCTTAGAGCAGAGGTTCTCAGACCTGTGCACGTGCGTGAATGGCACAGAGTATGTGATAAAAAAGATGCAGCTGTGCTGGGGGGATGAAGAGCCCCCAAAATGCCTTGTTCTTTGGTGGGATGGTGAGGCATGCCAGTTCAAATCCTGCTTTATCTGAACCGCTGTGTGTGGCCACACTGTGTGTGGCTTCCATCTCATCCAGGAGTCCTTGAGTAGTGTGTGTTTGAAACCAAAAACAAATGAGCCTAGACTAAAAGGGATTTTAAAAAAAAATCTACTTGGCTTCCATCATCCAACCGTACACCTGACAGGAGATTAGCTCTAGACTATGTAAAGAACTCTGAAAATTAAACACCACAAATCCCTCATTCAGACCAATAAATGGGCAAATGCATTGAGCAGATAGTTCTCAAAAGAAGAAACACAAATGACCACTACACATGTGAAGAAATGCTCTACATCATTAGCCACGAGGGGAATAATAATTAAAAGTACACTGAGATTCTACCTCACCCCAGTCCGAACAGCTATCACCTAGAAAACATGTGACAGTAGTGGCTGGTGAGGATGTGGGGAAAGAGGGACCTTTATCCCCTGCTGTTGGGAGTGTAAGCTGGTGCAGCTGCTACAGAAATTAGTGTAAACGTTCCTCCCAAAACAAAAATAAATCTACCATGTGGCCCATGTACAGCTCTTCCTGGGTGTATAGCCCAAGGACTCTAAGTCAGCAAACCACAGAGATAACTGCACTCCCATGCTTATTATTACACTATTCACTAAAGCTAAGATGTGGAACCAGGAGCTGGAGAGTTGGCTCAGTGGTTAAGAGCTCTGGCTGCTCTTCAAGAGGATCTGGGTTCAATTCCCAGCACCCTGATGGCAGCTCACAACCATCTGTAACTCCAATTCCAGCGACCTGATGTTTTTCTGGTCTCCTCAGGGATTGCACATATGTTTTGTACAGACATATATGTGCAGGCAAAAGACCCATATACATAAAATACAAATAATAAATCATTGGAGAACGAAAGTAATAGAAATAACCTAGATATCCATGCAAATGAATAACAAAAATTGCACACACACATATACACAAAACCAAGTTTTATTTGTTCATAGAAAAGAATGAACTGATATTTGCAGAAGAATGGATGGTACCACAGATCACCATGGTAAGCAAAGTAAGTTAGACAAATATCACATCTGATATCATATATGGAATCTAGGTGTGTGTGCATGTGTGTGTGTGTGTGAGAGAGAGAGAGAGAGGGAGGGAGAGAGAGAGAGAGGGGAACAGCAGAAGTGAGAAGACTGAGGATGGAGAAAAGAAGGGGGTGAACAGGAAAGAGTACTGGGAGAGAGAAACTTACATGCTTTCTCTCATATGCAGAATGTAGATATAAAACACCGTGTGTGTGTGTGTGTGTGTGTGTGTGTGTGTTTAAAATATGAAAGCAGAAGAGAGACAACATGGGTGGTCAGAAGGGGACCAGTTAAGAGTGTATGGAGAGAGAATGGACAGGATAGGATAGTGGGGTAGTGATCATGAGCAATGTATAATAGTATATAAGCATAAAATGTCATAATGAGATCTATTATTTTGTGCCAAATTAATTTTTACAAAGAAAATATTTTAAAAGATTTTGCTTGTCAAAACACAAAGAGTTCCAGAAATCAATTAGTTTATAATTCCATATGGGAATTCTCTCTCTCCTCCCTCATTCCCTCCTCCCTTAAGCATGGCTGTGTACACAATGTACACAGGCATATTTATATGTACACACATGTCTTGTGTGCTGATTTTGCTGTCCCCTTTCTAGTTTCATTAGTCCCCCTTCTGGGATACAGGAAATGTCTGCTTCCCAAATACTTTATGATGGGTCTCTGGAGTCAGGATTGGGGTCCGTTTCGTGACTTCAGTGGGGACACCAATCCTCTTTCCCTTAACAACCTAACACATGCTTTCATGGGGACACCCATTTGATCTTTTTTTTTTTTGTCCAATTATTGTCTTTTGTATCTTTTGTATCTATCACCGAGGACAGTAAGATGTTGTGACCCAACTGGGTAAGTCCTGACAGTGAGACTTCCTTGGCGAACATTATGATGGGACGGGGATCCATGACAACAGGACAAAGCACAGACTTAACCCTGAGGCTTTTTACTTCCCCCTCCCCTGCAGGCCCAGAAACTTCTCAACCTCTATTCTGCTGGTTGCCTCAGTTTATTGTATTTTGTTTTATAGGCCTCACTCTTGTTCTTTCCCCACCCAAGACAGTGAGTGAATATCCAGATTCCTGAAATAATGTCACATCTCCCTTTGTGTCTGGCATCAAGACCCAGTCATTGTGGATGGAATAAAAATCATGAAAGGGAATGTATGAAAAAACCCAAGGTCAGAATAAAGTCCTTCATTTCTTCAGACATCAAATAGTAGAGTGTACTGACTTAAAACCTTCCAGGATAAGCTCCAAGATGTTTAATTCTCATCCTTTCCAGAACTCTCTCTAATGAATTTAACCAAACACATGAGAATTTGAGACCTGCCATGGCACCAGCCACCTGATTTCCAACTAGAAGCCCTAGGCAGATTCTTGGAAGGCAATTAGTCAGGTGAGTGCAGACAAGTTAATACTAACAGCTCATCTTGATACCTGCACTGTCCCTGGATTCAGACAAAGGTGTTCTTCCCTCTAATCCTCTGTGGCAGGACAGATGGTGCTTACAACCCAACTCAGCATCTGGGAGATGTTTTTCATGCCAAAAATTAAGAGGCATGTATGTCCTCCTCCGTGTCCCTCACTTGCAGCTGGAGGACTTGGACAGTCTTGCCGGAAGCTTGGGCATCGTACATCTCCCTTGCCCATCAAGGCTGTGGCTGCAGACATAGAAAGTACAGCAAAAGCAGGAAGCAGAGTTGCAATGGAGCTGGAGACTTCCTGGTATGCTGATGGGATTTTCCCATCTCTTGAGGTTTGGGGCTTTTTATTTTGAGATACAGCTGTGTATAAGATGCTGTCCTCAACTTGCAATGTAGCTTAGGTAGTCCTCAAACTCATGATTCTACCTCTCTTGACTCCTGAATGCTGGGATCATAGGCATGCAGCTCCATGCCCAGCCAATTCTTTTATATTTTCATCTATTTGGCAATTGCTGTGAATCCACTATGTGGCTAATAGATGATCAGCCTCTGCCCTGGAGAAACTCACAGTCTAGGAGCAAGTAAGCACTAAGTAAGGATACTCCAAGACCCTGAATGCAGAGAGGAGATGGTTCACTAGTATGAAGGGAGGCCAAAATAAAACCTCAGATTTAGGGGGGCCACATCATGACCCCAGATTTGTAGAGCTGTTTTCTTTTTTTGTTTGTTTGTTTTTTTTTTTTGTAATGCATGGTTTTTAATGCTTCCACAAATTTACCTCTTTTTATTCCTTCTAACTTTTGTGGGACTGCAGTCCCAAATACTTCAGCAAACCCAGCAGTGGTCTGAAGATGCAGTTGAGTTGGTAGGAGGCTTGCCTACTGTGTCCAATGCCCTGGGTTTGATCCACAGCCCCACATCAAACTGGGTGTGGTGTCTGTAATCCCAGTACTGAGAGGTAGGGGCAGGAGGATTAGAAATTCAAGGTCAATACTCACCTACATAACAAATTCAAGAATCTGAGCTACGCATAAGACCCTCTCTGGAAAACAACAAGGATTTAAAGAAAAGGGCAAATGGAGTTTCCCACATCATTGGAAGATAGATTCTTAGATTCTCACTAATTCTTGCCTCTTGTCTTAACATCTGATGGAGTCTGGAGTTTGTGCAATGGTGAACCAAATCTCCATCTGATCCTCAAAGGCTGGAAAAGCAAGTCCCTAGCATCGCTGGTCATGTTTGTGGTCCTTCGGTCTAACTTAACAAATGTGGTCTCAGTAGTGAAAAGATGGAGAAGCCGTCTCTTCCACCATGACTCAGCAGAGCTGATATCCCTAACGATGTGACTGTTCACTCTCCTTGGCTCAGTGTCTTAGAACTCTCCTGAACCTAGCGCAGACACTCCAAACTGCTACTACTACCAACCCTTGCCTTGTGCAGTCTGCCTTCAGCTTTACTCTCACCATCATTTGAGAAACAATTCATTTAATTATTGATCAAACTTGCTCACTGAGGTTTGTGATTCAAGCTTCTGCCTCGGCTAACTGGCCAGCCCAGCTCCAGAGATTGATCACACTCATCAGAGACTCTCAATACTGGCAACTGGCAGGGGATGAAGAGAGAGCCCTTACCCAAGTGTGTGCTCGAAAATGGCTTCCTGAATGAGTGTGGGGCAGATGCTGGCCATACTTTGAAAGGTGGCCATGTATGGAGCAACTTCCTGTATTTATTTTAGCAGTATCTGAAGGCTATGTTCAGTGCCTCACCCCACGAGCCTTACTCAAGAATCAGCTACCCCTGCTTCACTATTGATCTCTGCCAAACATGCTGGAATATCTGAGTTCGCTGTCCACCGAGATGGAATACAAAGGGAAGAAGGTAGTGGAACACATGCTTCAGGTAATTATTTGGGTTTTTTTTCCCTACAATAATTGGGTTTATCTAAGGGTATGTGGCTGAACAGTTTGGGTGGACTGTCTGCATAGGGCTGGCCAGATTTGCTTTGTTGTGCTTGCTGACACTTCCTCTGTGGTCTATCACTAATATCCCCTGAAGTGATTACCTGTTCAAGCCTTAGGCTCAGAAGACAAGAAATCAGGGGACAGAAAAATTAAGAGACATGCTAAAAAATAATTGATTGGAGCTTTGATGATTCAGCATTTGCTTTTGTTTCCTGTAAGAGCTGAACTGCTTCCATAACCAAACATGATCTTAAACCACCTATGTCCTCACAGCACAGATGTCCTTGCTTCATTTCTAATCCAGCTTATTTTAATTTATAACTATTGATACCATCTCTTTATAATCTTGTTATAGATAACAGGCATATAAGTATGCAATGCTTCTTTCAAGTGTATAAAACGAATAAACACCTCAGAACTGGTAGTATTTTTTTTCTTTTTCTTTCTAATATAGTTTTGCAATAGTTCCCACTACAGAGACTAGGCTGTCTCCAAGCTCAAAATCCTCCTGCTTCAGCCTTGCAAACTGCTGGGATTGCAGGCACACCTGGCTTGATAGTCTAATTTGTAGCTATTTAAGTTTCATGATCCATGTGAAGCATTGAACTCTTGTAATGGTGGTTTTCATTATTGTTGTTGTTGGTGGTGGTGTTTCTTGTTTGTTTGTTTGATTGATTGATTTAGTTTTTTGAGATAAGGTCGGTCTACATAGCCCTGGTGGGTCCTAGAACTTGCTCCATAGACAGGGCTGGCCTTGAACTCACAGAGTTCTACCTACCTTCTGCTCTGGAGTACTGGGGTTAAAGGCATACCCCACCATGACTAGCCCAAATGGTTTTAATTAAAACTCATGGTGGAAAATAAAAAGTATGGGAGCCACTAAAAGGAGCTGTTTCTGACATAGCTTTTTCTTTTCACCCTTCATGGATTCAGCCACCTTCCAGGGTTCTTTACTGATCAAAGATAGGAGCTGGTGGAACTTTATTTAAAATAATGAGCTTACTTAAATCATTTTAACCAACTCTCCTTTTCAAAATGCTAGTTCCAAGGAAGGCTATGTTGTTTGGAGAGACCAACAACTTCTACATCATTTCATATTTATTTTCTCACTCTGTCCATACTGTAGCCTTGATGGGAAAGTCATTTCCACAATAAAACAAACTCTGCAGAGTTACTTTATCTGCCCAGGTCCACATAGCTAGGAGCTCATGACTAAGCTCCAACAGCGTGATGGCATGAGCGAGTATAACCTAGCAAGAAATCTCCTCTGACCTACCCGCAATTATTACTATATCTCAAAGTTTATTATTTCCCATATAATATCTACTTCACCTAATCATATCTCTTTACTAAAAATGTGTCTTTTTGCCTTGGTGAGATTCGTAAGGATTGTTCTTTCGTGAGTAGTCTTTTTATTAGTAAATATAACTTCATACAAATCTGTTATCCGCAACGGCTTTGTAAAGCTTATGACCCATGATGAGTGTACAAGCTTAGTAGCCCATCCTAGGTGCTGACGGTGGAAATATGAAAGTGAGATCAAGATGCTCCCACACTGTCCTTGTCAGGCTCAGACACAAACGAAGCCATTGACCTTCACCAGTTTTTGTGAGACACGTGACTCTTTTTCAGCTGTTGCTAAGCCTTCTCCTTTCATTTGTCTTATTGTTTCTGATCCCACATATATTTTTGATTCTATTAAATCCCACCCTAATTTTTTTCTATCTTCCCAACTTAGCTTGATAGCATTGCTATTTTGCCCAACTCCTTCAATCTCCATATACATATAGACTGTTCTCTTTCTCTCTCTTCTACTCTGAACCTGGTGTCCCCCAAATTAAAGTGCACAGCAGTGCTATGACTCGCTTTAGCTCAAATCCATTACTTCATTAGGGCAGGGCCCCTGACCCTATCAAGATGTTCACATGATACTGATTATTTCCCTTGCTCCTCTCTTTGCTTCAAAACTTCACTTTCCCCCTAGGCCAATCACCATTAGGTCCTACCCATCACACGTGCCCTTGCGTCCCATGTCACACTGAAAAGAATAACCGCCAGTCAGATTTCCCCAGCTCTGCCATTGGTGTCCTCCGTGCCTGCCCAACTTGCTTTTCTTCCTCCCACAGAACAAGAGAGGGTCTTTCTTTGTGCAAATGATAGTATTTCTAGATCAGCTTAAGACTTTCCTTATGTGTATTCAAGAATTTGTCTCCTTCCTCTTAATTTTTTCCCAATTAAACTCCTTCCTGTTTTATCAACAGCCTCTGTATGCTTGTGCTTTCCTTCTCCTCAAACTAGAAATGTGGTCAAGTTCCTCATGCACAAACCTTTCTTGTTGGGTAGGGACCTCAGCCGTTGAGGATCTGCCTAACATGCACAGGACCCTGGGCTTACTCCCCAGCAAGACAAAAATAACAAGAAAAACAAAACACCTTCCTCTTTCCATTGTCTGCCCTACCTCTAAGGAACCATCCATGGCCACAGATTCTATTTCTTCCTTTCCTTTCAACACACTTGTCTGGTTCTTTCTTCCATCACGCCTATGTAACTGTTGACTTTTTACAGGCAAAATTATTGGCTTGTCCAGAACCTTCCTAATTTACTTCTTTGCCATATCTGACCTTCTGGGATCTCTTCATTTAAACCCTTTTCCTTTGATGTTCCTCATACTGGTCTCAGTCTCACTCCACTCTTCTTTCTTTCAAAGCTGGTGTCTTCCATGACACCATTTTCTATGGGTGGTTCTTGCTCTCACTTTTTCTGACAGAACTTCACCACCACACCCAGATGATGATGTGGAGGGGAGGCTTTGCTAGCAGAGAGCACAATGGAGGGTCCACTCAACAGAAGAAACCCTAAGATGCTCTTTATTGGCTTAAAGAGCTGCTACCGTTTCATATCTATTATTCAGCCTTATATCAAGAAACCTGATTTTCTGTCAGCACACAAAAGCAAATTTATCTCTTTCTAATGTGAACCTACATGAACTGAGTTAAAATGATATTTCTAAAAATAATAAATCAATGCATTATTTGTAATAAGTAGATATTAGAAAGTTATGTGTTTTGTCTTCGGTAAATCATTGAGAGTGGAATGTCTGCATCATTAATTAAGTTTGTGTTTAGCGTTATAAAAAAACTTAAAGATTTTCCAAGTGATGGATTCATTTATATTCTCACCACCAGTATATGAGAATTCTAGTTCTGTATCATCCTAGTTAGGGTTAGTATTGCTATGATGGAACACCATGACCAAAAGTAAGATGGGGAGGAAAGGGTTTATTTTTCTTACACTTCCTCAGTAATGTTCACCATCAAAGGAAGTCAGAACAGAAACTCAAACAGGGCAGGACCCTATAGGCAGGAAGTGACGCAGAGGCCATGGAGAGGTGCTGCTTAATGGCTTACCCCTCCCCCCATGACTTGCTCAGCTTGTTTTTTATAGAACCCAGGACCTCCAGCACCACCCACAATAGCCTGGGCACTCCCCCATTGATCACTAATTAAGGAAATGCCTTACAGCCAAATCTTAGAAAGCATTTTCTCAGTTGAAGTTAGAAACTTTCAGGTAACTGGCTTGAGTCAAGTTGATATAAATCTAGCCAGGACAATTGACCCTTCATCAATTTAACACACAAGCACATCAGTGTTAAGCCATACTTTTCCTTTATTGTTCATCTCCAAGATCACACATTAACATCAACATCACAATATGAAACATTATGCAGACTTTAAAAGTCCTGAAGTCTTTACAAATTCAAACATTAAAATCCGGTCTCTATTAAAACCTAAAATCTCTTTAAGAATTCAGTCTCTTCCCCTCCTCTCCTGTAAGCAGGCATGGCTTCCAGTGGAGGGATGGAGACACTAACCCAGCCACAAAACCTTCAATCCACAACTTATCCTGCCTACAAGATGGGCTGGGGTAAAGGTGGTATAGAATTTGCAAGAGTGGCCAACCAATGACTGGTCCAGCTTGAGACCCATACCATGAGAAAAGTTCATGCCTGACATTACCTGGAGGGTCAGATATAAGGAGAGATTGCTCGTTCATTTCCAAGCTGCCCAGATGCAACAACTAATCACACAAAAACTATGTTAACTAAAACATTGTTTGGCCAATGGCTCAAGTGTATTCCTAGCTCTTATGTCTTAAATTAACCCATTTTTATTGATTTGTGTTTCGCCACTAGGTCATGGTGTTACCTCATTTTCTACATGTCTTGTTTCTTCAGCAGTTGGCTGGCATCTTTTTCCTTTGGGAGCTACATGGTGTCTCCTTGACTCCACCTACTCTCTCTATATATCTCTTTCAGCCTGGCTATATTCTGCCAAGCCATTGACCAAAACAGCTTTATTCATCAACCAATAAAAGCAACACATATACAGAAGGACATCCCACATCATCTCCCCTTTTGTGTCTAAATGAAAAGGAAAGTTTCAACTTTAACATAGCAAAATTATATATAACAAAAAAGGTATCAAGCAAGAATTACAGTTACAGTATTTAGTTTCTTTGTGCCTGGAAAGTTTTATATCTAATTTACCTTTTATCATAACTAAGGAAAACTATAACTGTCTTCAACTCTTCAAAGACTCCAGAAGGATATANAACCAATAAAAGCAACACATATACAGAAGGACATCCCACATCATCTCCCCTTTTGTGTCTAAATGAAAAGGAAAGTTTCAACTTTAACATAGCAAAATTATATATAACAAAAAAGGTATCAAGCAAGAATTACAGTTACAGTATTTAGTTTCTTTGTGCCTGGAAAGTTTTATATCTAATTTACCTTTTATCATAACTAAGGAAAACTATAACTGTCTTCAACTCTTCAAAGACTCCAGAAGGATATAATATTACTTAAGTAAACAGGAACTGCTTTGTAAGCAACTTCTAGAACTCTGGAATTGACAGAGACATTTCACTGCCTGGACAGTCACCCAAAGTTCTTCTATAATGTTGGAGCATCTTTCTTCAGCTCATAATATCTGGCAGAGTTTTCCACGGAGCAGAAAATTTGAAAGACTGTTTCGCCTATGGGCAGTTTGTGAGTCATTTTCTTCTATGTCCTGTAGAATGTCTGCCAGTTTCTTGTGTGAAGCAGGAATACTGAAAAATCATTCTGCTTTTTGGAAAGTTCAGCAGTCACTTTTCTGTGGGTCATGCATGTCCATTTCATACAGCATACCATCAAACAGTCCAGACAAAAGCAGTTTCTTGCCCAAATGGCTAGCAAACCCCGATAAGGAGCCACTTTGATGCCTATCATCCTCTAGAAGTGATTGGTGTTACCAGAAGCAGACATGTCTCATTGCTAAGAAAAGTCTGTTTTTAAAACCTTTTAAATGCCATATTCTGTAGATCTTTGAAAGATTGAAGATTATCTATCTAACTGAAATATATTTCTGTATATCTATAAAACCTAACTAACATGACTACAAGTTTGACCATGATAAAGGACTATCTATTAATCTGTAATTTTTAATTATACATTACATTTTTAAATGAGCTACACAAATAATACCTTAAATAAGAACAAAAATACATGTACACAGCACAGTGTAACAAAATCAACCTTAAATTTGTATCAATAGATCAAGAATCATACCAGTGGAAAGTATTCATATCATATCCCCCTTATTGTTTTTAGAAATTGACTGTGACCATTAATCACTTATAATCAACTTCCTTAAATTAAAAACAAACATTTATGAACAATCATTTTGGGAATTTGGGCATAGTTTCTCCATACTACTTCCCATTGTTTGTTTGGTAAAGTATTTTTAGGGTTCATGGAGACTTTTTTGGAGGTGGGATCTTGTTTCACCAAACCACATTAGCCTGAAAGGAATCCACAGGTTCCTATCCTCTGTGGAAATAAAAGCAGAACTTCTTTTCCAAAGTAACATATCCTTAGACTCAAATTTTGAAGTNTATATATTTAGCTTAGCAGCCCCCAGAAACAAATGTCTCTCTGCAGTCAAAGAATTCAAAAAATATACAATAATATGCATAATCCAGACTCGCTGAGGATATTCTAACTTTACATGGTTTATTTTCTTTACTCTTTTATTCTATGTCTATCTTTACTCTTTTATACTACTTTTACTGTCTCTTTAAATACCTTGTTTTATTTTTTAAACTATTTATTTCTCTTTATAAGTGTCTATACTCTTTTTCTTCTCTCTTCCAAGCCTACATACATCTTTTAAAAACACTATGACCTGTTCAGAGGTTTATTTTTGTCCAAATCTGTCTTTATTGCATATCTGCAATTGTTCTCTGACCAGGAGTGCCATTTCTTTTTAAATGCTAAGCAGGCATGGCTTGGACCAACTCCACAGCCTTGCTTGTTGGCTCTGCCCTGTCCAGCATGGAGGAGGTATGTCCACTGCCTCTGCTAGCCATGCTCACCACCCAGCTCCAGGGACACAGTGTGTCTATGTTGTCATTAAGCAACTAGTAGCATGCTGCTCACAAACCCTACTTGAGTGCAGGATCTCTGGAAGGAGCCAGAATTTGCACTGCCAGCATGAACTAGGAAGCGTACTCTTAAAGAAGCCAAGCAGTTTTTGCTGCTAATGCTGAGTCAGGAAGCCTTCTCTTAAAGGAACCATGCCTCTGCTCACCACCAGCAAACAGAGCCTATCTGAAAAAAAATGTGACTACCAAGAATGCTTGGCTACTAGTCTTGTGGATCTAGAAGCCCGGTAATTTTTTTTTAATATTTTTATTTTTAAATCTTTTTTAGGTCTTATGTGGATCCATGCCCCAGATGGTGGGTGCCATTTTGTAAGCAGAGACTGTTTATTTCCTGGCCAGCCACCCAGATGCAAATAATTACACAAAAACTATATTAATTACAACACTGTTTGGCCAATGGCTCAAGCATGTTCCTAGCTAATTCTTATGTCTTAAATTAACCCATTTCTATTGATCTGTGTATTGCCACAAGGCCATGGTGTTACCTCATTTTCTATATGTCTTGTTTCCTTGGCAGTTGGCTGGCATCTTTCTCCTTCGGCAGCTACATGGTATCCCCTTGACTCCACCAACTCTCTCTCTCTCTCTCTC
>LOEQ01000124.1:865114-881465 GCA_001685075.1 Bramus lutescens | reverse complement strand
TTAATTCTTTGACTGGTCTTGCTGGTGACTACGCTTGAGGCTCCTGCCCTAGAGTTGGCTCATCAGTAAGGGCGGAGGACCTGGAGAATGCGGGGATGGCCGGGTCTCTTCTCCACCAGAGTTTCTTTATCTACTATGACTTTGTAGCAGTTCACCCAGATTCCTAACACAGAGGCCCAGGGCTCCTTAGAGCACAGAATTAGAAGTCACCAAGTCTAAGATTTATGCCTCAAGTGCCTTGCTATCCCTTCTTGTACAGTCTGATACTGAAAGAATAGCTCCCAGTCTAGACTAAAGGGAAATGCCCTGGCTTCATTTCTGTTGCTGTGATAAGATGCACTCACAGAAAGCAACTTAGCGACGACAGGGGTTATGACCACTTACAATTCCAGGTTACAGCTCACCATTATGGGAGGTCAAAGCAGAAAATTCAAAGCACTGGTCACATCACCTCCACAGTCAGTAGCCGAGAGCAATGACAGCATGCAGGCCACTTCCTTGCTTGCTGGTGCTTAGTTCAGTCTCTCTACCCTTGTGTAGTCAGAACTCCAGGCCTAGGGAATGGTACCACCCGTACTGGGCTGCGTTTTCCTACGTGAGTTAACTTAATTAAGATTATCCCCCCACAAAGATGCCACATGCCAAACCAAAATAGATAATCTCCCCTTGGAATTCTCTTCCCAGGTAATTGTCAGTGATGTGTTGTTGGCGATGAAAGCTAACCATCACAAGAAGGTGCTAACAACGCTAGGTTCAACAGCACTATAACAGAGTACCAGGTATTTTGTACACATTGATTCGCACAACAGGTAAGAAGTTCCTGTCTGTTTCTCAGACTCTTTTCTTGATGTTGCCTAATATTTTTATTTCTAACTCCATGATCTTGCTGAATAATGTATTCACTGATATACAACAAAACCCTATCTCCACGCCCTTCCTCTCCTCACTGCCTGCCCCAGTACGTGTAAATTGAAGCTAAGTCATCACACATCCTAAGCAAGTGGCCAACTTCTGAGTTAGATTCTTTGTGTGTGAATGTGTGTGTATGTGTGTATGTTTGTGTGTGAGGGGTATGTGTGTGTGTGTATGTGTGGGGGATGTGGGGTACGTGTGTGTGCATGTGGGGGGTGTGGGGATATGTGTGTGTGTGCGTGTGTGGGGGTGTGGGGGTGTGGGGATGTGTGCGGTGTGTGTGTGGTGTGTGTGCATGTGTGGGGATGTGGGGTGTGTGTGTGTGCATGTGTGGGGATGTGGGGGTGTGGGGATGTGTGTATGTGTGTGTGTTTGTGTGTGTGTGTGCATGTGTGGGTATGTGGTGTGTGTGTGTGTGTGTGTGTGTGTGTGTGTGGTGTGTGGTGTATGTAGGGGGCCCACCTCACTATGTTGCTGGTTTCCACCTCACTTTATATCCCAAGCAGACCTTTGAAATCCTCCTGCTTCAGCTTTCGAATGGTGGAATTTACAGGCTGATTTGCTTTTCAGAGTGCTAATCTTTCTCTCATTCAGATGAATTTGCATATCTCTCCCAAGAGAATATTCATTTCCAAGTTCTTGATAGAGCATCTTTTAGATTTTAGGTGCCAACAATTAAGGTTTTAAAGTGTCTCCCTTGCTATACCTTTACCCTCCATGCATGGGTTTCAAAACCAGAATAGAGGTAAAATTCCAGTTGTTTTCATTGGTGCTTTGACAGTTATGGATATTTGCAAGAAAGCTAGGGTAAGACTATCTTAAAAAGCTGGGGATGGAGTGTGGAGGTAGGACATTTGCCCAATACCTCAAAGCCCAGTGCAGATTTGGACCATATAAATAGCATGTGGTAACAAATGCTTTAATCCCAGCACCAGGAGGGTGGAGTCAGAAGGGTAGGAAGTTCAAGATCACTCTCTGCTCTAGAAAGTTAGAGGCCAGCTGGGGCTACATGAGATCATACTTTCCAAGAAAAAACGACTTTGAGATAATAGAAGCATTTTCTTCTCTCCTGCCACACAGACCTCCGGCCTCATGTAGCACAAGAACTCTCCACTGAGTTCAGGCAGCACTCAGAGGGTCTCAAGCTCATCGCCTCCTGAAGGAAGACCACAGACAAACACAGGAGAACAAAGGCATCCATTTTCAACCTTCAGTCTCAAAGGCACCCTTTCAAAGGCCAGGTGAAGGAATACAGGTTGGTATAAAAGTTTCTTTCAAAAGCTTTGCTTTTATGTGTGTCCCCGAAGATTAGGAGACACTGAGGGATGCTATAGGAAAGGCAACATTTACTGTAATTTCCAAGGTCTGGGCTGGGGCAGAGGCTAAGGAAAAGCAAGAGAATTGTGTTAAGTATTTCTGTCCTGTTCTCTGCAGCTGGACAACATCTGCCTGCAGAAGAAGCTGGGCAGAGTGCCTTCAACTCTGCCTCCCCGCTTCTCCCTCACTGTGCCGGGGAGGTAGCACCCCTCAATCTGGAAGACAATCGAACTTAACTAGATATAGGGAGTCTAAAGAAATGGCTTGGGCTGAACTTCTCAAGGATCGTGAGGGGAGGTAGCCAGTGCTGAGGCAGAGAGGAATAGAGGCAAGGTACATAAAAGGTCCAAAGTAGCAGACCATCATGGGAGAGTCTGGAAGGTTCCTGTGATGCCAAGAGGGACCAGAAAAAGTAGCCGGAGAATAGAATAAGGGATATGTCTTAATTAGGGTTTCTGCTGCTGTGAAGAGACAATAAGACCATGGCTACTCTTATAAAGGAAAACATTTCATTGGGTGGACTCACTTACAGTTTCAGAGGTCCAGTCCATTATTATGGCAAAGAGCATGGTGGCGCGCAGGCAGACATGGTGCTGGAGAAGTAGCTGAGAGTCCTACATCTTAGGGGCAACAAGAAGTTAAGTGAGACCCTGGGCGGTATCCTGAGAATAGGAAACTTCAAAGCCCACCCCATTGTGACTCACTTCCTCCAACAAGGCCATATCCACTCCAAAAAATAATGCCACTTCCTATGAGATTATGGGATCAAATGCATTCAAACCACCACAGGCTATTTGGAGTAATTGATCCTTGGGTTTGATGGTAGGGGAGGGGCCATGCGTAGTCAGAAAAAGATAGAGATATATAGCAAAGACAGATTCAGACATAAAAACCTCTGAATGTTTTACAGTGTGTTTAAAAATACATATAGGCTTGGGAGAGAAAAGAAAAAGGATAGAGCAAGTCCTTTAAATAAAGTAGTAGAGTAGTCAGGTGTGGTGGCACATGCCCTTAATCCCTGATGTGAGATTTCCCTCTCTATGCTGTGGTTATCATTAATGAATAAAGAAACTGCTTTGGACCTGTTGATAGGGCAAAACTTAGGTGGGTGGGGAAAACTAAACAGAATGCTGGGAGGAAGAAGGTAGAGTTGGAGAGATGCTACGGAGCTGCCGCTAAAGTCAGACATGCCAGAACTTTGCTGGTAGGCCACAACCTCATGGTGATATACAGATTAATAGATATGGGTTAAATTAAGATGTAAGAATTAGCCAATAAGAAACTAGAGCTAATGGGCTAAGCAGTGATTTAATTAATACAGTTTCTGTATGGTTATTTTGGGGTTAAGCTAGCTGGGCAGCCAGGATGAACAAGTGGTCCCTCCTCCTACAAATCCCAGCACTTGGGAGGCATAGGCATGTGGATCTCTGTGAGTTCAAGGCCAATCTGATATACAGAGTGACATCCAGGACAGCCAAAAATACACAGAGAAACTCTGTCTGAAAAAAAAAAAANATGGGTTAAATTAAGATGTAAGAATTAGCCAATAAGAAACTAGAGCTAATGGGCTAAGCAGTGATTTAATTAATACAGTTTCTGTATGGTTATTTTGGGGTTAAGCTAGCTGGGCAGCCAGGATGAACAAGTGGTCCCTCCTCCTACAAATCCCAGCACTTGGGAGGCATAGGCATGTGGATCTCTGTGAGTTCAAGGCCAATCTGATATACAGAGTGACATCCAGGACAGCCAAAAATACACAGAGAAACTCTGTCTGAAAAAAAAAAAAACAACAAAACTCAGAAGTTAAAAAGTAAAAGAAATAGAGTAAAAAAATAGGCATGTAAAGATGGAAAATACACAGATTCTAGATTATATATATTATTGTGTTTTCTTTGAATTTTTTGATTGTAAATGAGATAAGTATAGAGAGACATTTCATTGTATCAACTGCTGAGCTAAACCAACATGCATATATTTTAAAGGTATCTTGACTTTGAAATTTAAGTCTAAGGACATGTTTCTTTGGAAAACAGGTTCTGCTTTTGTTTCCACAGAGGATAGAAAGCTTTGGATTCCTTACCAGCCAATATGGTTTTAATAAACAAAACCCCTTGAATTGATGGCCCAGGTGGTCCAACATCCATGACAGCTTCAGGACAGCTGGCTGAGCTGAACCTACCACACAGGATATTCCATGAAAGACCTGATCAACAGTGGCCCTAATCAGCAGAAAGTTGCATAAAAACTATGCCCAAATTTTCAAATATCGTTTATAAATATTTGTTTTCATTTAAAGGGGGCTGACTATAAATGGTTAATAGTCAGTCAAGGTCTTTCTAAAGAAAAAAAGGGGATATGATACAGAAACAAATACTTTACATTTAAGGTCAATTTTGTTATATGTATATTTCTGCTCTTGTTTAAGATATTTGTGCAGTCCATTTATAAATGTAATGTATAGTTAAGAAATAGAGATTAATAGATAGTCTTCTAAATAGTCAAACTGTGGTGATGCTTTTTAGGTTTTCTAGATGTACAGAGATATATTTCAGGCAGATAGGTATTCTTCAAATCTTTAAAGATCTGCAGAACATGGAATTTAGAATGTTTTAAGAACTTAGACTTTTCTCAACAGTGAGACATGTCTGCTTCTGGCAGCACCAATTACTTCAGAGAGGTTGATGGGCATTGAAGAAACTTGTGGAATTTGCCTTCAATGTGACAAGACTAGCCATTTGAGCAAGAAACTGCTCTTGCTTAAATTGCTTGATGGTATGCTATATGAATAGGACATGCAGGACCCACAGTAAAGTGACTGCTGAACTTTCCAAAAGATGGGATGGTTCTTCAAGGTACCTGCTTCACAGAAGAAACTGCCAGACATTCTGCAGGACACAGAAGAAAGCAACTGATGAACTTGGACGTTACAAGGCAGAACAGATCTTTAAATTTCTGCTTCACTGAAAAGTCTGCCAAATATTATGGGCCTGTAGGCTGAAGATGGTTGCCTCAACATTACAGAAGAAATTTGGGTGGCTGTCCAGACAGTGAGATGTCTCTGTCATTTCTAGAACTTTGGAAGTTGCTTACAATATACTTCCTGTTTACTTAGGTAATATTGTATCCATCTGGGGTCTTTTCCTTGGTTAGAACAAAAGATAAATTATATATAAAACTTTAGACTCACAAAGGTAGGATAGATGATAAAGTATTTCCTTAATTTGTCAAATGTAAATGGACTAAATTTTGTAACTATAGTTCTTTCTTGGTAACTGTTTTGTATGTGAAATGTTAAGACCTTCCTTTTTAATTAGACAGAAAGGGGGAGATGATGTGGATGTCCTTCTATATATGTGCTGCTTTTATTGGTTGATGAATAAAGCTGTTTTGGCCAATGGCTTAGCAGAGTAAAGCCAGGTGGGAAATCTGAAGAGAGATATATAGAGAGAATAGAAGGAATCAAGGAGATGCCACATAGCTGCCAAAGGAGAAAGATGCCAGAACATTACCGGTAAGCCACAGCCTCATGTCTATACATAGATTGATAGAAATGGGTTAGTTTAAGATGTAAGAGCTAGCTAGGAATGCACCTGAGCCATTGGCCAAACAGTGTTGTAGTTAATATAGTCTCTGTGTGATTATTTGGGTCTGGGTGGCTGGGAAATGAAAGCACATTCTTTGTCTACAATCATGTTAGCTCACAAAAGTGAGATGAATTGAAGACTACCTGGAACCAAGTTCTTAGATTCTAACTAGAATAGATGATGGTGTAGAAACAGGTCTCATCTATTTTTTCTGTCCACAGCTAAGTTGATCAAGTTATGCTGAAGTCCATTACCTCTAACAATCGAAATAAGTCTTCTTGAGCAAAAGAAAGGGGCCAAAAAACCCCCAAAAAACAAACAAAGCAACAACAACAACAACAACAACAACAAAACCCAAAGTGATTGAGATAAAACTTAAAATGATAGAGAAAACCCCAAGTAACTGCTTTATCAAGAATTTCATAGATTTGGGCTAGGGAGGTGGTTGTGCAAGCCTGTTGGGCTGGGTTTGATAGCTCATTCCACAATGAAAGGAGAAACCAACCTCTAAAAAATGGAAAAGTATCACATGTGCATTCTAATACATGTGCACACACACACACACATACACACACACACAACATTAAAAGTAAAAAAGAGTGCTAGAATCATGAATATTTGAGTTTTCAATCAACACAGACGCCCTGGATGAATACTAAGTCAAGTTATAAGAAAAATATTTTGAAAGTGATATTTTTATTCATTTGCACCATAGATTGAAAATTCATGCTAGAATATAAATATGAAATGATCAAAGAAGCAATTATGACTTTAGTCAGTACGAGAAAAAACTGTGAACCAACCAAAAGACCCAAGCTCGCTGTAGGCCATGCATGCAACTTCTGAGAATGGTATCTTAAACTTCACACTCCAGACAAGACTGACGCAGCTAACAGATACAGGTACTTCCATGATCAAGAACCCTTGGTTACTAATTTACATTTTTTTACAATTGTACTTTCATGTGTCAGGCCTAATAACAATAGCAAGATACTACCCTGGCTGCAAAGTATAGAGGAATTGAAAACCAAGGGACAGAAATGGTCTTAAACTATTTTGGGCAAGAAATACTGACCTCTTGCACTTTAGGGGGTGGTAATGCAGATGAAAATTTCACCCCTTCCAATCTGAAAACCTTCACAATCCTCCAGATACACCTGGAATGATCCAGAGAAGGCTAATTAAGGTGTGTAAAATGTGTACAAGAGATGGGGTATGGCCTCTAATTTGGGTTTTAAGCAACAGGGAAGATGGTAGGTAGCATTTATGCATCTGGGAAAGCTTGCTGAGGGCTAGAGGCCAGCTCTGTGAGGAGCAGAGAGAAAGCAAGTGGTGTGTGTGTGTGTGTGTGCGTGCATATTGAACTTTTGAAAGTATTAAACATTTGCATGCTCTGGCATTGTCTCGTTGACATCCAGGTTGGAGTTTGCTGGTGAAGTTATTCATTTGAGAATTATGAGCATAAACTTAGCATTCAGAACCAAGGACTGGGTAAGATCAGCTGTGGAGTTACTGTATGTAGCCGTAAGCGAGTCCAGTGCAGGGCAGATTAGATCTCTAAGGTTATTGCAGATGGTTGTTCCTTGCTTTACTGCCTACATTTTCCAAGGTGTTCACACTGTGAGTATATTGCTTTTATAACCAGAAGACAAATAAAAACCTTTATAAACCTGCAGCAGGTACATCTTGGCAACTTCCCTGCTTCTTTTCTCAGGGAAAAAAAGGGGGGCTTTTCACCTGGAATGAGCCTTAAAAATATTAATGCAGTTATTTAATTGAGCATCTTTGAGGCCCTGTTTGCATGCAAATCAGTAGTAAGCCCATCTCTTCTGCAGCGCAAATGAGCCACTCACAACCTAACGGAGTCTTGCTGCTGATTGAACCTGTGCCTAATTAGGTGCTGCTCGAGTTCTGGAGTGTGTAATGGGGCTGTTTATTTGTCGGGATTGACAGCGATGACTAAGTTATTTTCCTCCCCCTCCCCTCTTCAGTGAGGAAGCAGAGGAAGTGGCTCTGCCTGCAATGCCACGATCTTGGTGTGTATGTGTGTGCATGTGTGTGTGTGTGTGTGTGTATGTGTGTGTGACATGATCATCCCCATTCAGTAAAAGGTGTGGCAGGAGCCCACACATCTTCAGGGTATTTTATCAGAAACCTTAGATAAAGAGTTTCCATAGTTTATCTGTGAGGACATCCATGAAGTGCTAAGAGAGCTTCCTGGCCAGAGATGTATTCATCCAACTAAAACTCATTAGGTCCCTTCTGTGTTCCTGAGCACACAGGGCAGAGACACAGATTAATATGACCTTGTATGTCTTCTCGAGGAATACACATTCTAGCAAATTGTTTTGGATTCAGTTTGTTAAGGAGTGGGATGAGGAAAGTTGGGGTTATAGAAACACAGAGCCGTGGAGAGGAGTGTGGCTCAAGGTCAAGGCTCCCCAGGACAGATAGATAATAATGGCTACTGTCTATTTATTGAACTGCTAGGCACAGACCTTCATGTGGATTAATTTATTTCTTTCAACGACCTATGTGGTAGGTATTACTGGCTTATCGGAGGAAAACTCAGGCTTGGAGCTGTTAAATGTGGGATGTTTAAAGGCAAAGACGGCTCAGGCTGTAGTCCAACTGTTAGAATGCTCCCTTAGCAAGTATTCCCAGCACCTCATAAACTATGGATGGTGTTAAATGTCTATAATCCCAGTTCTTAGGCTCCATGCAGGAGGACCAGAGATTCATGACCACCCTCCACTACATTTGGAGTTTGAAACCAGCTAGTGTCAGAGACCTTGTCTCAAAAAGAAAACAAACAAACAAAAGCAGAAAGGAATTAGCTAGGATCAGGGTGGAGGAAGTGTTTCAAGCAGTTAGAACAAGATGAGGAAGACACAGGAAACCTATAGAGGTAAAGAATAGCTGGGGGAGCACAGGCAATGGGTGTCAGCTCTGAGTGGCAGTCGGGTTAAGTAGGGATCTGGGGCGAGGGCCTAGGGAGTGATGTTGCGCCGAGGGTCTTGAGATGTGATTCAGAGAATGGTGGAATCAGGTTTGCTGCCGTCTAGGATGCCACTTGTGGTCTGGTTAGACTGCAGGAGACAGATAGGCAGTGACGGGAGGGACCTTGAACACAGAGTAAAGCCCCAGCATAGGAGTGAGTGTGGCTACAGGCTGATGGATGCAACAATCTTGTGGAGAGGTGGACCTGCTAGAGGCGAGACGCTAATGGGAGGGAGGAACCAGCCAAGGCTGAGATCTCTCCTTGGCAACTGGGTTAATGGTGGTGTTTCCCAGGGACTTCCAGTCCCAGGGGAGGAGTCAGCCGCGTATGGGCAGATGGTGCATGACATTTTTTTTTTTCAGCGTCTTGAGACTGAATCTTTGGGGAATAAGTGAAAACAATGACCAAGCAAACCGACAGAAAGAGAAGAATATCCTGCATGCAGAAACCAACCAAGCAGTCAACCAGTGAACACCTCTTACTCTGACCACCCCCTCCCACTACAGTCTGGATTTTCAGCATGTTTTATTGAAAACTTAAAGGGACGGAGAACTTGAAGATGTTCTTATGAACATAGGATGAGTAAATAGAAACTGATCGTATAGCACCAGGCCACTGTGGAGTAAATGAATGGCATTTTGTGCCTCTCTTTATCGTAGGGAAAAACAGAGCGGGGGCATGGCTCATTGGTCAGGGATGCTTGCTGTTATTGCAGAGGACCAGGGTTTTATTCTCAGCATCCATGTCAGGCAGCTCACAAATACTCCAGCGCCAGAGCATCCAACACCCTTTTCTGTGGCTATTTACCTGCTCATACACTCAGGCACCATTGTGCATGCGCCTGTGCACACACATACGCATGCACGCACACACACAAATAAAATTAAAATAAATCTATAAAAAATAAACAAAAACTCTAAAAGCATGCATTGCTGAGACATTTCACACATTTATTGCTGGCTTGACCCTATCCTCCCCTTTGCTCTCTGGGAGGGCTTGAACTAGTTATAGTTCTCATTGGTATGACAAAATAGCCAGCAAACGCAACTTAAGAATGGAAATATTTAATTTGGTCCATAGTTTGAACCACATCATGGTGTGGAAGGCATAGTGACAGCAATATGAAGCTGTGGTCACATCACAGCTGGCCAAGAAGCAGAGAAAGGTTTACTGGCACTCAGGTTGCCTTCTTCTGTTCATTCAGTCTGAGATCTCAGCCCATGGAGTGATGCCACCTACTTCTAGTGTGGGTCTTCCTATCTCCATTCTTCTAATTTGGAAACTCTTTGCAGTCACACAAAGTTTGTCTCCTTCTAAGACCTTTCAAGTTGGCAATTACTATTAACCATCACAAGCCTTAACTTTTCAAGCCCGTATGCTCCTTTTCTAAGGACCATGGGGGAGATTTCAGAAGCCCATTCTTTGAGGAAGGATAGGCAAGGCTTTACCTATGACCACCTATTTTATAGACCCGGAAAGAAGAGCTGCAATATCAGATGACTTCCTGGCTCCATTTCAAGCCAACAGTGGAGCCGATGGTCAAAGAGACTCAGAAAATCCCAAGGGCCCCCACTTTCACCTGCTCTCATCACAACCCTGAGAAGCAGGGTGGACGCAAGTTAGGGACTGGAAACAAACTCCGGGCCCTTATCATGATGGTCCTTAAACACATTTTCTACCATCCCATCCTTAGGTTCTTTCAATGACTTTATCAAAATCAAAGCACAACCATATTAGGTCATAGGGCAGGAACATTTACACGTGAGAGCACGACTTCATGACTAAATCAAGGCAAAACCAGCGGTGCTAGAGATGGCCACACAGATGAGCTCTCAGGGTAGGGTGCTCACCTAGCATGCAGGAAGCACAGCATAAAACCTACTGTGATGGGCTGCAATGGGAGGGGAATGGAGCAAGGAGAGTAGCTCAGGGTTCTCCTCAGCTACATAGCAGTTCAAGGTCAGTCAGGGCTCAACAAACAGCAACAACCATGACCAAGTCCACATCTTCCTAGTAAACCGCCAAGTACAGCTCAGATGTCAGACAGGACACAACTCTTGATCTTTGCTGATTTAAAAACCTAAAACATTTGGGATCTCACAGCTGGGCAAGGCATTCATACTTTTCCAAGAGCTTAGCTAAAGACAAGACCTCTGTTGTGAGGGTTTTGACAACAGTAGCCTAGGTTACTCGGCAGAAACTTGAAGGCTGCTTCTGTCGAGAACATGAGCTTTTCAGGACCTGTGGGTGAGCCATGGCTGCCTGCAGTGAGAGGAGAAGGCCTGTTGCCTCTGTCTTCACATCCTATCTGTCTCCTTTGCTGCCTTAACCTTTAGGTCAGTTTCTACTTGACTCTTCCTGGAGACATGTTGGAGATATATATTTTTTAATGTTTTGTCCAGGCTACAGAGATGGTGCTGCCGGAAAAGATGCTTTGCTACCAAGCCTGCTGGCCTGTTTGATACCAGGAACCCACATGGAAGAAGAGAGATATGATTCCTACATGTCCTGGGGGAAGTGGGCTTTATTTTATTTGTTTTTGTTTATTTATCTATTTTGAGACAGGGTCTCACTATTACAGATCAGGCTGGCCTGCTTCTGCCTCCTGAATGCTGGATTAAAGGCCTGACTTTCACATTGTCATCTGACCTCCCTGCTAATACCATAGCATACATGCACACACAAACACATGCATAAATAAATACAATATAAATTTTGCCCAAGGCTATGACTCAGGATTAACTCGGCCTGTGCCCTATAAGAGCCAATACCTTTCCTCTAACAACCTCTGTGCTACTTTGGCAGCTATACCACCAGAGAGCTCTCAGGTTTATCATAATTCCCAAAGCAAGTCAGAGGGAGCGACATTTGTGTAAGATGCAGAGACATCTGTGTAAGATGCAGAGACATCTGTGTAAGATACAGAGACATCTGTGTAAGTTACGGAAACATCTGTGTAAGATGTAGAGACATCTGTGTAAGATATGGAGACATCTGTGTAAGATGCAGAGACATCTGTGTAAGATGCAGTGACATCTGTGTAAGATACAGAGACATCTGTGTACCATGCAGAGACATCTGTGTAAGAACACGGCATCAGGAACAGGAGAACTCAGCAGTGTTTAGACTGGTCAGTGGATCTACACCATACACGGGGATGAAAAACATGGCCAACAGAAGCATACCAATGTTCGTTCAGTCTGCCTTGAAAGTATCATGAGCTTCTATTCCCTTGGGAGAATTGCTTGTAGTCCTTCTCTTAATCTTTTATTACTTCATTATTTATTTTTGTGTGTACACGCATGTGTGTGTGCATGATTTTGAGTGTGCCACCAACAAAGCACAAGTTGTAGCATTTTGTTCTTTCCTTCTACCAGATGAACCCAGGGGCTCAAACTCAGATGATCAGGATTGGTGACAAGCGCTTTTACTAGCTGAACCATCTATCTCAGTGGCCAACTCCTTCTTAACTGAACCTAGTTTTTTCTCCCCACCCCATTCCTGTTCCAGATAGAAATTCCAGCTCGTGGGAGACAAGCAGATGGTGATCAGCACTGCTAGGCACTGTGCTCATGGACTGACCTAAACTCACCGAAGCAGGTTTCAAGGAACATACAATAAACTCTTTTGGGGGAGGTAGGCGTTTTCTCTTTTTCAGTGTGGACAAACTAACCAGGGATTCTGCCAAGACCTCGAGGGAAATCCCCTTAAGGGTACAGATGACATTACTAGTGACCAGAGAAAAAGATCAGCAGGATCCAAGCCATTGATGATCTCATGAATCATTGACCTTTGTGTATGATATATCTAGACTTCTGTTATTTAAAAAACTACATTTATTTATTTATTATCATGGGGGAGGCACACAGCATGTTATACTTGTGAAAGTCTAAGGACAAGTTGTGGGAATCTGTTCTCTTTTTTGGCTGTGTGTATCCAGGAACATCAGGGCTTGGACACCATTTCACAAGTCCCATTCTTTTAATTTATGCCTTGCCTCATTCTTTAAACCACACCGAGTCAGGATTCCATATCACTATGTTTGCAGGGCTTAGCGTCTTAGACACCTTGGTGAGTCCCTTTGCCAGGCACAGTGTCAGGCTTGGGACCTGATCAATAAGACACAGTCTCTGCTTCTGGTGGAGTGGAGTAGGCACACTGGTTAGCAGAAGATTTAGCTCCAAGAAATCAGACCAAGGATTTCAGAAGATTATAGGAACACCATGGAGAAAGGTCTCATCCAATCAAGAGTGTGGAGGGACACTTCCTGGAAGAGATGGTACATAAGCTGAATGACCAATGAGGATTTGTTGGAGAAGAATTTGCTTGAGCCTGAGAAAGACGGGTGCATATTTAAATTTTGGAATGATCCCTCTTGCAGACTGGGGAGCAGAGAATGTCTTACTCTCAAATGTTCACATGTATCGGTACCCTGAGGACTTAGAGTCAGATACCTACAATCAACCCAGTACTGGAGAAGCTCAGAAAGAAGGGTTGTATGTTCAAGGCTGGCCTAATGTCTGGACAACCTCAGCTATATAGCAAGATTCTGTTTCAAAAATAGTAATGGAGGGGGTGGGCAGAGAGGCAGAGACAGAAAGAAGGAGAAGGAGACATAGACAGAGGGACTAAGTTCTCCACAGTAGAGAAACAAGTGTTCCAAATCATCAAAGAGCTAGCCACAATGGCAATAGGGATGGAAGATTAGTTGACTCAATTGAGCATACTTTGGGAAGGTGTTATGGCAAAGGCACTATGGGAATAGTACGGCGCTCGTGCCTCACATTTAATTTATGCCATATAACTTGCAAACTTGTCCCTCAGTATGTGTTGGGGATTGGTTTCAAGACATCCCAAGGATGCGCCAGTGTCTCATACAAACTGAAAGAGCTTGTTTACTACCCACGCGTACATTTCTGTCCACTTTAAGCCATCTCACACTTGCGTGTAATTCCCAACACCATGGAAATGCTAAGTGACTAGCCCGACTGTATTATGAAGGACCCAGAGACAATAGCAACATGTCTGCGCATGTTCAGCACAGACACAAGTTTCTGTTAAGCAAATATTTTTCCTTCCTGTGGTTGCCTGAATGTGTAGCTGCAGAAGTTACATATGCAGAAAGCTGACTGTGCATGACTGCACACTCCCAGGCCAGTAATAAAGATGGAGCAATTGGGAGAAGAAGGAGGTCAAGTTGATTGCCCAAAGGCATAGAGTCAGTGGAATAGTAAGGATCTGACTAGTATCCACAGTTCTTGGTAGTGATGTGGTTTCAAAATTCAGCCATTTTACATTTCTGGTTGCATGCCTCTTCTCCTATTCTGTGGTGCCCCAAACACCTGGGCTATCATCCAACGATCCATCAGAGGCTAGAGAACTAGCTTAGTGACTCAGAGCGGGTACTGCTCTGTAAGAGGACCTGAGTTCATTCCCAGCCTTGACTTCCGGTGACTCACCACTACCTCCAGTCCCAGGGCATCTGTTACCCTCTTCTGGTCTCCACTGGAACTGCACCCACATGAGCAAACCTCTCGCAGACACATAGGTGTTGTCAAAAGCAAACAATAAAACCTCTAAAAGGCTCCTCAGCGTAGAGTCCCTTCCCTGGGCCACTGATTGCAGCCCAGAACCCATCGACCACTCTAGGGGAAGGTTTTGTTTTTTTCTGACAATTGTGCCTTGATTGCCTCTGTACTAATTCCTTTTTTCATTGCTGTGCCAAAATTCCTGTTTGTTTGTTTGTTTGTTTGTTTTTCCAGCAGTTCAGGACCCCAGCCCGTAGAATAGTGCTGCTGTCTCCTCACCTCAATTAGCCTGATCAGAAGAATCCCTCACAGAAACACCCAGAACTTCGTTCTGTGTGATGCTAGATCCGGTCAAGCTGACAATCTATATTAACGGTCACAATCCCTATCCTTGGGTCCCAAGCAGCACTCCCTGTTCTGAAACACCCAGCAGCCTCTGAGTTGATGCCAGACCTGAAAAGGACAGACAGGAGGCAGGGCCACTAAAAGCCCGAGGAATGGGAGCCTTGAATGAGCTTGGGCCTGTAGCTGTAGTCTTTTCATACAGCCTCCTGGAGCGGGTCCTTTCAGCTCTGGGGAAAGGTCAGAATTTCAATCTGATAATTTCACACATATTAAATGGGTTTCAGAAGTACTGTTGCTGCCTGGCTCCTGTCTTTAAACAATGTGGTGAAGCTGCCGTTGCTGCGAGAAGCTACATTTCTTCCGTCTTGTGATGTGGTCTTTGGAAGTCGTGCATACAGCCAGCTAAACCAAACTTAGCTGCTTTGTTAATGAGAGCGAGCTCAAGAGAGAAATGATGAATAGACAGAGCGCTGGCTTTCCAGGTTCAACTCAAAGAGCCAAATAATTGAAGAGGAAAGGAAGTCTCTCTGACTCCCAGGATGACTCTGTCCTTTCTTCCTTCAGTGGGTGATGGTGGTGGTGGTGGTGATGTCTAGAAGGATGGGGTGCAAAGGAAGCTCCCCCATCTCCTCCCACTAACAAAAATCCCTTCTAAGAGCTGTTCATGCTCACATTAAGCATACTGGCATGTCCATTCATGTGTCTCCACCTCTAGCACAGTGAATTCTGACTTCTGCTACCCCCTTCTCTTGCAGGCTCTCCTCCTTACTCTGTCCGGGTTATGTCCATCTCTGAGGAGAAAGGATTGATTAAAAGGCCCTTCTGCAAGAGTGCTAGAGTTCAGTGCTCTGGGGTTTTCTTCAGGAGCGCCTGGAATTGCAGACAAAGACATTTTTCATCTACCCAAGCTGCATATTTTTACTTAGAGATTTGAAAAAAGCAATATCAAGCTCAGAGAGTAAATGTAACATTGATGCCAAATCAGATGAGAACTAACACTTGGTATCAACAGGAATATATTTGAATTTAAAAAGGCTAGCTGCATCTGACTGCAATGCGTCTCTGCTTCTGAGAGTCTGGGCTGAGTGTGTGTGGGGGGGAGCAGAGCGCTTCATCATCCGTCCATCCATTCTTTTCTCCCTGAGACATTATTGAGTTCTGATCCGGGGCCAGGGTCTGTGTATGGCAGCTGTGAGACAGAAACAAATGAGACAAAGAGACGTGGTGGAGCAGCCGTGGCAAGAAGGACTTGGACTGCCTATAAACCCCATCTGAGCTGTGAATCCTCAGCAATGATTGAACCTTTCACTGAGGGCTCTAATCTACAAACCCTGTCAATAACAGCAGTCACCTCAAAGGTTGGCTAAGCTAAGGGTGGACTGGATCATGACCTGTCTATCCTAAAGATCCATTCACCTGGGATCCTCATGATCTGTTCGGAAAAAGGAGTGTTTTCGGGGTGCTGTGAGCGATCTTGAGACACTGTCATTCTTGATGGGGATGGGTTCTACTTCCAATAACTGATGTGTTTAGAAGTGAAAAAGAAGCTCTGGTGACATAACACTTGCCTTAGCAAACACACTGCCCTGGGTTCCCATCCGTAAAAACATAATAGAGGAGAGAGAGAGAGAGAGAGAGAGAGAGAGAGAGAGAGAGAGAGAGAG
>LOEQ01000124.1:848415-862974 GCA_001685075.1 Bramus lutescens | reverse complement strand
AGGCGAATCTCAATAAATTTAAGGCCAGCCTGGTCTACAAAGCAAGTTCCAGCACAGCCAGGACTGTTGCACAGAGAAATCTTGTCTTGAAAAACAAAAACAACAAGAAGAAATATAGCAAGGTTCATAGGCTTAATTAACCTGCCCAAGAGATAACACAATCAAAGGGTCCCCTGTGGCTGAGTGCAGGTGACCCAACCTTAAATCTAGTCCTGACCAGTATCCTTTGTTTTGTATATCCATGGCCTCTACTTCAGTTCCTATCCTGACTTCCTCCATGATGGGCTGTGATGTTGAAGTGTAAGTAAAATTAGCCCTTTCCTCCCCGAGTTGTTTACAGTCATGGTCACAGTGTTTTGTCTCAGCTATGGAAACTCTAAGACAATGCTCTTTCATACTTAACACATCTTAATGAAACTTGGGCCAGTGAGGAAGCTGCTGGCAAAATGCTAAGCGCGGCGTTATGTGAGCTTTAAAAACCATTGAAGGTTCAATAACCCCTAGGAGCTACAGATCATTCTTCTCCACTTCTATCAGCCAATATACTCTGTAGTCTGAAAGTTTTAAATTTCAGTGACTGCACAGAAACACGAAAAGTATTTACACCATGAGGTGATATATATCCCTCTTCATTGTATTGTTTATTCATTGATCTATTTTGTTTTTTGAGACAGGGTTTCTCTGTGTAACCCTGGCTGTCTTGGAACTCACTCTCTAGACCAGGCTGGTCTCAGACTCAGAGATTCATCTGCCTCTGCTTCCCAAGCGTTGGCATTAAAGGTGTGCACCACCACTGTCCGAATATTCATATATGAACCATGGAAGGAGAGACCAACAACGAAAGGGCTAAAAAACATTCCAGGATACGAACGTGGGAGGGGCTGAAGTACCTTTAATACCCTCCTCCCAGCTGACATTTAAGAACTATAAAAATAAACTGATTTATTTATTTAGAGACAAAGTGTCATTACATATCTCTGGCCAGTGTGGAACTTGTTGCCCTGGAACTCAAGAGATCTCCCTCGGCCTTCTGAGTGATAGGATTAAACATCTACATCACCATACTTAGCTGAAAGGAAATTTTTAAGGTTTCACCTATGCTAAAAGCCCCATTTTTTCCCCCAATTCACATGTACAAGGTAGGAGGTGCTTGATTTTGTTAAGTTTATTCCTAAGAGTGATGGCTTGACAGTGAGAAAAAATGGAAAAAAAATGGGGGGGGCGGAGATGAGGGTTGGGGGGAACATATCCTACAGCACCATTTGCTTAAGTATAGGAGGAGTGAAGGCTCACTCAATAATAGATTTGCCATATGCCTTCCTAAATCAAGGGCATTCCCTTAGGCGGACAGAAAACACTCACCCTCAAGACCAGTACATAGAGGGCTAGCTGCATCAACGCACAGGCCCAAGGCTTCCTAAAGGCCCCAGCAGAACCTTGGATGGAAGTTCCCTTTACAAGTCTCAGTTCCACCCTCCTCGTTTGTAAGCTGTCAAAAGACCCGAGCCATGCCAGCCTGTCTGTTCATTATCAAGTTGCTGGCACTACACCTACTAAAAAATGTATAAGCACCTGGCTGATGGGAGCAGCATCCTGTGTTTTTGAAGAACACAAGGTTTCCATGTCTCCTGTTGTTCTGTTTTGCACGGTGGTAGAAGCTCATGGCTTACATTCTTTCTGGACTCATTGGTAGTCTAGACCAGACATTTTCCAACCCCTACGTGGATAATAGGGACTGTGACCGGGTCAAATCCATAACGTGCATGTGCTATTACCTGGAGAGATGCTACTAAGCTCTCGCAGTGGCCCTGGGATATATGTGCTGTGATGAAAGTCTCCTCACATTACCAGACGAAGAAGCTAGGGTTACAAGAGGAAGGCCATGCCACAGAATTCAAACAGACCTCTACTATGCTAAGCCAGAGGGGTTAAACTTCACTTTGTGGCCCCTACCATGGCCAAGGCATCTACAAGTTTCGTTTCTTCTACATAAAACAGAGAGAAAGCATGGGTTAGACATAAACTCAGTTAGAGATGCTGTTCGTAACTGTTGTTGGAAGTCACTGGAGAACAGCATCTCTGCATCGAGGATGCCTGTTGAATGAGGAACTTAATGCGAAATCCTACTACATCCTGAAGAATGATTCTGCCTGACAGATGCTTGTTTTGTATTGCCTACCGAGCGAGCCCAGACCCAGGCACCTGATGGAGTCTATATAGCTTCACAAAATATATTTTTGTCAACTCACAGCTACCATCCCTAGGCATCCTTGCTTATCTGAGTTTGTTTCCAGCACACACACAGCCTTGAGGTGTCTGATCTTCTCATTTCCCACCTGTCGACTAAGGAGGAACAAAGTATTAAGGAAGGGCAAAGCAACCAGGGTGTCTTTGTGACTATTTAGGTGACTAATTCCTCCTTTGGCTACTAACAGAGTGGCTCAAAAACCTTTAAAGGAATGGTGATAATTTGTGCCTGATACACAACACAGTGAGGTAACTTGTGGCACAGGGTTTGAGGAGGTAGAGGTGACAATCAGGATCCTCCAGGGCTGTGATTATCATGGGCTCGCTCAGAGTTCCTGGATGAAGTTCAAGTATTGGCATTTGCTCCTGAAGCTTCACTTTGACACACAATTTATGTTGGACGGGGGTGTACATGGTGTGTGTGTGTGTGGTGGTTGTTTTGGTGATTCTCTTGCACCAACCTCCCAGATGCTGAGATTTCAGGTGTGAGCTACCACAACCAAGTGATTCTCATTTGTGGTGGAAAACATTCCCTCCCTAAGACTTTCACCGCTGTTGCACGTCCTGATGCAGGAATGCGACATTTAAAATTCCAGCTCACCCCGATCTCCCATTTTCCACATCTGTTTAGATTCAGTACGTAGACTGGAAATGGGTTTTGTCATTCACTGCCAGCCTGCCTGTCTGTAATCATACCATCAAATGACTTACGACAGATGCACATAGACACATGTGAAAAAAAAATTCTTTATTAATTTCTCACATTTCATTACAAAATGTATGTTGCAAACAACTTGAATAACCTACTTGTGGTTTTTATTTTTATTATTTTTCATTTTTGTGTGTTTAATCCCTTGGCTTCAAGGAGTCAGGATCCCTCTTGTCCTTCATCAAGTTTCAGGAAACACTGATTATTGGAGTCAATAGGTTATCATTTTGCTATTTATTTTCTTCTCTCAAGCTCTGAAAAAAATGTCCTCTGTATAAATTAAACAACAAAAAAAGTTGTAAATTCTATGTCATTACAGTCAACAGAAACAGAATGCATCCAAAAATGTGCGGCCACAAAATATCAGAGATATGTTTGGTAAAGGAAAAAAAATGACATTCTAGCCTTGTTAAAAGGATAATGGTCCCATATTTTTATTAACAGGTTAGCAAAACAAAATCCAATGGATTACAATATTTACATGTTATTTGAAAAATAAAGTAGTGATAAAAGCATGTCACAATTATTTTCTCTTTTTTCTTTCATTGTTTTGTTTGTTTGTTTTTGGTAATCATCGCAAACATCCAATCCAGGTATGAAACTGTTTAGTACATTGGAAATGAGGCCAAATCAAAAACAAGTAAGGATACAAAAGAATCTTTGTCTAGATATTTCACACTTTCCCCCTTCTTTGCTTCCCATATGATGGCCCCCATCCCTAAAAAAATTAAATTAACACCCTACAAATAAAAATTCTTAATAGCAAAAAAAAAAACCCAAAATTAAAACAAAACAAAAACAAAAACATGCTTTTCAAGTAAGTACTTACTTCACAAGTTCGACATCTTTCCATGGANAAAACAGAAGAAGAAACATAGTAACCAAAGGACTTACATTCACCCATACACATTCATAAAGCATGTGTACTTATGCACACACACACCTAAAACCTAAACTTCAAGGAAGCTCTTCTATACTTTTTGGAACGAAACCCCTTGTTCACAATCAGAACATACTATAACTGTAGACTTAGGTTTAGTCCAAGATGCTCTAGCCTAAAGAAAGAAAAAGAAAAGAAAGAAAGAAAAAAGCTCATGTCTGGAAACAGAACGGCTGGATGGAAAGAAAGAAGGCCTTCTTCAGGCTCCCTGCAGGATATGCCATCTCTTGCCCGTGCTCGTGAAAGGATGGCTCCCCCAAGAAACGAGAAAAACCTCACAATGCAGAAAGCAAACAAAACAGAGAGTTCAAATCACATATCAAAGCCAGCCCCAGTCTAACAGAGATTGTTGGTGTGAGAACGACAATGTGTTCCTTCGAGAGGAAGCGAAAAGGTGAGAGGACCTCTTTGTCTGGCCCACGCGCTGTATAGCTGTGCCAGGAGGTTGGTTCTTTAAATTAAAAGCAAAAGAAAAACAAAACAGCAACAACAACAAGGGACATTGACCTCTTTGTATTAAAATTATAAAAATTCCTACACACACACACACACACACACACACACAAATCCTCTACCGCTCCCTCGACCTCCAATGAGAACCACAGACACACAAAAAACAACTCACATGGAAAATGAACAACTGAATTTGTGCTGTGTTCGTAACACTTAGACCGAGAGGAAATAAACATGTGGCCAATGAAACCCCACAATCACCTTAAAATTAGCTCACACGAACCCTATCAAATTCTAAATTATAGCTGAACACTAAGAAACGGCTTACCTGGAGTATGGGGTGACAGTTCACACACACCTACCTAGCCATTAAAGTCTGTTTCTCTTTTTTTTTGTTTGTTTGTTTTGTTTTTTACTAAAATAATTAAAAAAATCACAGTATTTTAAGAAATAAAACCCGCGTGGGGATTTTAAGCACAATTTGTGTTCCTTTCTTTAAAAGTCTTTCTCTTTCCCCTCCATTCACCATCCTGTCCAGCAGCTCTCTCTACAGTTAACCACAAGGGTGACAGGTAGTACAGACAGACGCGGAGACTTCCCTTGGTTAAGTCTGAGGTACTAGGAAACAGGTGACTCTTGTATGCAGAGCAGTTTGTTTTTCTGTTCTGTTATTTTTTTTTCTCCCAAAGCGGCTGCAGTTAGGTCTTGAAAAAAGCTTAAGGTATTAAAACTAGAAAAACGCATTGAAAGTTGTGCGCCCACAAAGTTGTTCCCCTAGGAGAGGTCTTCTACTGTCCCCGAGCTTATGTTTGCCACACACTGTCCGAGAGGGTCACGGAGAACGCCTGCGGTGCCCGTGGAAGGTACTTCCCAAACCGCAGCCGACGAAAACTTCCGTGGTGAAGATCCGGGAAGAAGGATGTAGGGACGGGACAGGAGCCACATATTCCGATCGTTTAAATAACTTTAATTTACATACTCACTCACACAGCTACCAGTGCTTTGAAAATAGATTGTTCAGTCCTAAGAGCAGCTTTGTTCTCTCTTCTCTGTCCTCTCCCTTCTCAGCCCACGCAGGCCCACCCACATTTTCATCATGGTTCAAGTAAGGTTTGATAAGAATTTCACCAAACTCTTATTCGATTTTGGCCTCTGCATCCTCCAGGAGAGATTTGTCGGCAGCTACTACACAGATGGCTACGGTTTCACTCTTTAGGGAAAAGTCTATCCCGATTGGCTCATCGTCTTCCTTCGCCTCTATGGAGGGCAGCTGCATACTATCGTCTACCATCTCTTTTGTATGGACTTCGTCTCTGCTCACTTGGTTGGTGTCATGCAATGCCCTGGAAAAACAAAACAAACGGCAAAAACAGACATCAACCAGATGCGGTGGCATGTGTCTCTAACTCCATCCCTTTAGTAGTGGAGTGGAGTCAGGGGAGGAGCGGTTGGGGTTCAGGAGCTGTGTACAAGCTCATGGATCATTCCCCGGGCATCACCATTTCTGTTTTGAGACAGGGCGTTCTTGCTATGTCAAATCTAGTAGGCTGGCTAGCTAGTAAGCTCAAGGGATCCTTCTGGCTCTGCCTCCTGGCAAGCCAGACACACACCACCATGCCCAGCTTTTGTTTGTGTTTGAGACAGGGTTTCTCTATGTAACAGACCCGGCTGTCTTAGAACTCTCTTTATAGACCAGGCTGGCCTCAAACTTAAGAGATTCGCCTGCCTCTGCCTCCCGACTAAAGGTGTGCGCCACCACTTTTAACCTGGGTTCTGGGCATGGAGCTGAAATCCTCAAGCATTTCATTAGCTGAGTGACCTTCCAGGCCCCTGGAGGTTTTTCCTAAGTAAACTAACAAAACTCATCTGCCTTTACTTCTCTGATCCTAAAAGCATAGGAATTCTATGTGTTTATAACTAAGTTGCTAGGGATTTTCTTTTTGTCATGTAAACCTCTTTCTTTCTAACAATGTGGATCCTGAAAAATATTCAATGTTGTCCTATGCTATGATTATGCCATGTTTTCTCTCCACCTTAGTATATTTTGATATCTCTTTCCCTGAGCTATAGTGGGGGAAATAGCAAGAACTTCCTCACGTTTAAACCCATCAGCTGAACTCTGAATTCTAGGTCCTGATCAATAATGATTAAGGAGCAACTCTAGTACTAAAGATTAATCAGGTCTATTAATAAATCACCCAAACACACAAAAATCTAAAAACCTGCAGTCAGCACCTATATCTTGAGAAATGTAGTTATATTCTCAGAAGTCTGGACACTTTATGGGCATCTCACACAAACCACAACTTACTTCTCTCTGTTTGGGTGGACTAAGGGTTCCTTTGCAGAAAGAGCAATTCTACCTTCAAAGAGGTGAGCAGTCAGAACCTCACAGGAATGTTTTACCTCCTTTACGCAGGAGGCAGGTGGAATGGAGCTGTATCTCTGAGGTAAGTCACGGGCATGATCAAGGCCATTCATAAAACGAGCAACACAGAAGCCAGAAACTCAGGTCCAGATTCACATTCTCTCAGAGATGGGCAAACCAAGAGATACACTACCCTTAAATCTGAGAGACTGTGCCACCTGCTCTGTGTCAGGGTGGATTTTTAAAGTGACATGGGCGGGCTGGTCTACATCCTCTCATAGAATGTCTAGCCTCCCTCCCAGCTCTCTGTCACTTGGGACAAAGGTCTTCTTAGGGCCCCGACTTACATGCCGTGTCTCAACACATGTCGTTCCCACTCAGAGCCCTGAGAGAACGCCCGTCCACAGAATTCACATGGAAATCGCTTCTCCGTGTTCACACCAGTCCCACGGTCAGAAAATCTCATCAGCTCTGCCAACAGAAAGAAAGGGCCTGTGTGAGAACTGTGTGCTTCCGGAATCAACATTCGCGGGGAAAGGACTCTTGACTTACCTGGGAAGCCACCCCGTGGGGCGTCACTAGACTTCTCGCTATCTGTGGGTGTCTCTGAGGCACGATGCTTGGATAGCTCTCAGGAATTGTCCTGAGTTCCAGTCGCTTAAGCAATAGCTTCCATCATCAACAAGCCTCCTGCCAGAAAAGGCTCCTGGGTCTCCTCTCGGATCCCATGGTGTCTATCTTCTAATTAACCCATCCCTTCTGCACACTCTGGGTGAGGACTTTGACAGCTTGGCTGCTACTCAGTGTCTCTCTGAATCAGGTTCCTCTTTTCACCAAGAAGAAAACAGACCCCAGGAAGAGCCCAGCATGGTCATACAATACAGACCACAGGGCTTTTTACTCAATCCCAAGTGAGTCTGAAGCTTTATGACGTGAGTTCAACGCGTTCACAGGGCAGTTAGAAGCCCTATAAAGAAACCTCCTGTGAACAGGGCCCTAGACAGTGTGACGTGGGTGGGGGTGGGGGCCTATATAAAAGCGTTGTCTAGTACAGAGAAGATGGCTCAGTGGATTAGTGTTGCTTGCCACCAGGTCTGATCTGAGTCTGCTCCCTGGAGCCCACATGACGGGAGAAGAAAACCAGTGACTCCTGCAAGTATGACTGCCACATATGCTACTCTCTCACACGTGCCGTAAATAAACACATGGAATCATTAAAAAAGAAAAGAAAGCATGTCCCCAGTCAATGACGGATCCTGGTCCAGCTGCCCAGTATTTATTCCTCAACCGGTGATAGTCACAAATGCAGGGTCAGACAGACATTTCTGGACCGGTCTGGTATACACATCAAATATTGACGCAGCTGTTTTGTTTACTCCTGTGATACTGGCACAAGTTAGGGGTCTGATAAACGTGGTCGTTTAGCTAATTGCTTTTAAGCCACACCCCCTGGCAAGCTCAAAGGTGAAGGCTCGCATGGCCTTTGTGCTGTCCCCCCACAGAGGGCCAAGACCTTACATTGGTAAGTCTTTCTGCAAAAAGGATGAAGTTTGGGGAAATCTGATCATTGTCATCTCTGTGGACTCCATAGACGAGATGTCACAGGAAGACATCTCCTGGTGGAAATGCTCCATAGCTCATGAAATCTTCAAGACACTAACTGGGGCCCTGTTCTTCACAAAAGGCTATGTGAACAAGGCCAGTTTTCACAAAAGACGAGACATCTTCTCACAAATTAAGAAGATCACCACACAAGTCATTAAAAATAATTGCACAGACTATCTTCCTTGATTCTTTTCACTGGAAATGAGACAGCACCATCTGCTCCGCGCATTAATTCCTTAGCAGGGATTATCTTGGGCAAGAAATCAACAGAATGCCTTCCTGACTCCTCCCAGTTGCATAATGAGAGGGGGCGGGAGGGCAGCGTTCAGCTTGGAGTCTTTCAATTTCTTCATGCGTGGCTGCTCTCTCAAATTCCCTCTGAGCTTTCTGGGCCAATCTTGCTGTGTGTCTGTGTTGCGCACACTCCCCAGTTCTCTTGTTTGGAAAGGAACTGGGTAGCAGGAAGGCCGTGACGCTCCCAGCGGAAGGCATCTCTATGAAAGCCCAGATTACCCATGAGGAGAATGTTGGTAGCATTTGCTCCTTTGCCCTCAGGAAACATGAAGCCAGTCATCTATTGTCTCCAAGGGCACATGCTCAGCTTCATCCTCAAAGAAGAAGCCATTCTACCTGTCAGATCTTAAATCACTCTCCCTCAGCTTGAGAGCTGAGCTAATACCCCCTCCCGTCCTCTGCCAGAAGCCAGGATGTCTGGCAAAAATCTACTGAGGTGGTGGAAGATTGATTCTAGATTGTTTCAAAGGGGATGGGACAAAGGAAGCTGTTCTTGCAAGGATGGGTGGCAGGGAAGGGACGGTTTTGGCTTGCAATTCCTAAGGCACTAGGGTCAGTCCCCCATACTAACTTGTTTACCCGAGAAGGACGTTTGTGTCATGTGGTTAGGTCTGGTGGATGCAGACACAACATTTTCCAGTGAGAAGCAGAAGGCCTGCCATTCTCTCTAGTTACATCTGATCTCCTGCTGAGAGCCCAATGAGCAAAGAGAGGCCGAGCTGGACCAGGCTGATTGCTACCCTAAACACCTCACCATGGACTGTGCTTCCTCATGGCCTAGGCTTGTTTTATCTATTTTGGGAGACAACACTGGGGAAACAGAGGACTCTGGAATGCTGATGGCTTCAGAAATAGCATGTGCTCAGCCTTAGACATGAGAAAGCCAAGATACCCAATAAGGAATCTTTTATCTCCTAAAGAGGGACAGCAAGGTCACAGAGCATCAGGAAGAAAAAGGACCCTCTGGGCCCTTGGTGGGGACCATCTTTTCCCTCCCTCTCCCTGAGGACATTCAAAACAGTGCAGGGATGGGAAGAATTTGTTGTGAAGAACATATTTGTGAAAAGGGTTTTGAGAGAGACAGAGACAGAGACAGAGAAAAAAAGCCACACTTCTTGGTTCCCAAGCATTTCCTTGAGAAGAAACGGCATGATCCACAGGTGAGGCAGTTTGGTTTGTGGCCTCTCAGGCTGGCCACAGGCAAGCAGCTTGACTAGTGAGCATATCTTGACAGCCAGGCTCTGTTATCTTTGTTGGTTGAAGATTCAAAGGCCAAACTGGTTATCACAGTGGAAGGGCTTGGCTGAGAAACACACATCAGAAAAGAACTACCTAGTCTGCCATGGGCCCTTAGAGTCTAGCCCCAGGGCCGATGCACCCCCAGATTTCACAGCTAGGTTCTCTTAAATAAAGAACATTTTATCACTTGGGGGGTTGGAAATGTGTGCAGTGTAAGAGATCTGCTTTGGAGCCAGAAGACCGTGAGATTCAACCCTGCTGGGTTTATAGTTTAGTTACCTACTATACTTCAGATAGGTCATAAACTTGCTAGACCTATTATTTATAGGTTCATGCCTTGGCTGTCATGTCATTTAATCAATGTTTTTGGCAGTGATGGTGTGGTGTGAGAAAGTGGCCTCTCACACAATAGGCAAGTCCTCTATCAGTCAGTTACATCTCTAGCTTTTTCTTATCTTTATAATACCAAATAACCACAGAAGACACCCCCCAAAACACAATAAGCTAGTGTGATCAAGATAAGAAGTTTGAAATCAGGCATACATCCTTAATCCCAGCACTCGGGAGGCAGAGTCAGGTGGACCTCTGTGAGTTCAAGGCCAGCCTGGTCTAAAGTAGAGTTCCAGGACAGCTAGAGCTACACAGAGAAAACATAAAAAGTGCCACATTCTGTGACTTTAGGATGATATTGCAAAACTAAGGTAATCAAAACAGCCTAATATCAGATTCATGGACCAATGGAGCAGAACAGAGTACAGAAGTGAATCCTACATTTACAGCCATTGATTTTTGAGAAGGTCGCCAGTATCACGCAATGGAGGAAAAGACAGTCTTGTAAATGATCACCGGGACAATTGGGCATCCTAGGCAGAAGGAAGAAACTAGATCCTGATCTCCCAGCAAGCAAAANAAAAAAAAAAAAAGTCCTCAAAAGAAGTAAGACATTAAAATGTAAGCCCTGAAGCTGTAAACACTGCTGGGAGGAAACAGGGGAATCTCCATGACACGGATCTCAAGAGGGTCTGAAGATGATTTTTCATGTTTTTTAACATGACCCCCAGAGCACAAGTGAAAAGAGCAAAAAAATAGACGAACAGGAGCTAAATAAAGCTGAAAAGTTTCTGAGCCTTTAAGGAGACATAGGAATGAAAAGGCACCCACAGAGGGGAGGTGACATCTTCAGACTACACATCTGTCACAGAGTCAACATCCCGGATGTATGCAGAACCCAAACAACTCAGCCAATACTTGAGTGAAGTATTAAGAAATTAAGAAATAGACAAAGGTTTTGTACAAGCATTTCTCAGAAGATATGCAAAAGACATCAACTATAAAGGCATTCCACACCACAAACAGGAGGGAATGCAAATTCAAACCTTAGGTACTGCTCCATAGCAGTTAAGAGTGTCTACTACCAAAAGAGGGAACGTTAACAAGTGTTGGTGAAGCTAAGAAAAGAACACTGCAGACTAGTAGCTAATTAGGAACAAAAATTAGGGTAGCCATTATGGACCATTCTAAGTTCCTCAGCAAGCTCACTACTGGCTTGACACTCAAAGAAAACAAAGCGAGTCTAGCAAAGAGAGGCCTGCACTCTGGCAGCAATCCCAACAGCAGAGACACAGAATCCACCACCGAGGCCATTTGTGTGTGAAAGGAAACAGAAGGGATGACACACGCACCCACTGGTGTGCCGTTTACACCGTTCTACTTTAAGACAGGGAATCCTGTCATCTGAGATGACACAGATGAGGGCTGCACGTGAAAGGAAATAAACCACGTGCAAAGGCAAACCCTAAATGGTTTCACTCAATGTGACACCTTGGTCAAACTCAGTGACGTGGATATTGTCAAAGCCCATGGGTGGGAAGCTGGGGACACATTGATCAAGACACCAAATTTCATGTAGATAGGAAGAATGAGTTTTAGAGATGAATTTTATACCATGGTGTCTATAATTAATAATGCTACTTAAGTTTGAAATTGCTCAGTTGATTAAGTTCTTACTTCCCAAGATAAGTATGTGAGAAAAATTATATTAACTAGCTCTATTTAGCCATTTCACAATGTAAGCCTATTTTAAAATACTTAAATATACAATATTGTTTGCTTGTCAACTAAAACCAAAGAAAATATCAAAGTTTGAAGATTTTAAGTTAAAAAATCTATATACTGTCCTCCTTAGGAGACAAACATTACTAATATCACTGCCACCATCACTATTATTTGACAGTTGGTGATCTCACCAAGACATGAAGCCAAGTTCTATCGACAGGGGGCCATGATCTGACCAGGTAACTGAGGAAACCCCTTCATGCTTCATGAGACTAAAGAAATCATGCTCAGTAATGGCCATTAATGTTATTCCCATCACTGCAATGGTGGTAGCTACATGCTTTTTCCTCATATATACAGTATCCATGCATGAACTTTTTACTCAGTCTTCAGTAACTCAAAGAACACATCCCCTCCTTCTTTTGAATATTGAGTATGTGTGTGGCTATGTGCATAGGGGTGCAGGTACACACAGAGGCCAAAAGGAATCTAAGCCCCTAGGGCTGGTTACAGGTGGTTGTGAGCTGCCAAAAATGAGTGCTGGGAAATGAACTTCAGTTCTTTCAAGAGTAGCAAGTGTCCTTAGCTCCTGAACCCTCCTCTCTCTAGCCCTCCATCCCCATCCCAACACACACGGAGGCACGCCCACCTCAGTCAGCCTGAGAACGCCCAGAGTGTTCCTTGTTTAACCAGCAGATAAGGACAACTTTTTAGATCTCCTAAATGAGTTATCCGTAAGTGACACATTTTGGAATCCTTTTTAATCCTAGAATGGCAGAATGGCAGGGGTTGGAAAAATAGTTCAAAACTCCCACAAAACCTTTGCTGGTGTTTTCTGCATGTACACGGAAAGATGCGAGACACTGTCTCTCCCTCTTGACAGAGTGGAAACAGAGCCCTAAGGGAGTTAAGAGGAAGGCCGTGCAGGGGAATGTGTAGAGAGTTCAAGTTCATTGCATCCTCTCACTACGACCCTAGCAGCAATCATTCTAAAGGAGCATGCAATTCCAAGTTCACTCCCGCTCCTCGATAGCCCTACAGCATCATTCAGCTTGCTCTTTGCTTATCTTCATTTTGAAGGTTCCTCCGAACTAGTTTTCCTTGCCAGAAGTCATATTTTTTCCCTCCAGCAAACATATATCTATAATTAGGAAGAAAATCTCTGTTTTCCTTGGAGTGTCTATAGCTGGTAATAGTTTGTAAAGACAGGGCCCCTGATGGTGCCGAAGCTGGTCTGTTCTGCTACTTAACCAAGAAGGATCATTCCTTCTGTTCTTCCTACAGCAGCCTCCTGCCTCCCTTCTGTCTCGTTGTGGACGTTCTGGGTGCCATCTGGGACTCAGAGGGCAGGGTGAGACTAACCTCTGTCTTCAGCCTTGCTGCTCATTTCGTCATCCTTGTCCTCGTCGTCGCTGCTGGAACTGTCCATCTTCTCCTTCATCTGCTCCAGCTGATCCAAGTTAACCCGTCCAACCAGCTCGAAGTTCCGGCTGACCTGAAAAAGGCCCAAGCAGATGAAGAAATAATGAACCAGACTGCACGGGCTCTCTCGGGGGGAGATCATTCCAGCAGAATTTCCCCCAATGTCTGTGTGTTTGCATCCGAAACCAAACAAACTAGGAGCCTGAGAGGTCCTCTTCTTCACCCTGACTCTCAGTGACAGAACTGTCCCCGACTCCCCCTTCCACAGGGAACATCACTGAACCTTCTTATCAAACTTGTGAGACATGGGTACCGAAAACAAAGCCCAAGGCATCACAAAACCTATAGTACTGAGTCAATGCTGAGTTAAAAAAAAATACAAGTATCTAGCTCCCCAAACTTACAATAGCTCTGCATACAAAGATGCTCTTAGAGGTATCCTGACTACCAGCAATGAGAATCAGAACTTTTTTCTTGTCAACCACACTTCTAGGCTGTTCCAGCCAGAACCACAAGACTTCTGACTCCTAACTCTATAGACTCTTAGCTTCTATAGGAGACCATACTATTGCTACTAGTTTAGCTATGTGTTTGAAACTGACCACAGCCTATTTATGAGACTAGGATTACCTAAAAAACAAAGCAAAATGAAACAAAAAACCCACAGCTAACTAACCTTAAGATCTCACTCAGTGTGTTAACTATGGGGCTGATGAGACCATTCAGTGGGGAAAGTATTTACGGCTCAAGGGTGAGGACCTGAGTTCTGGTCCCCAGCACCACATAAAAGCCCGGAAGAGAAGTTCCAGGTTCAGAAACAGACCCATCTCAAAACAAAGTGGAGAACATGTACACACACAGTGGGTGAGTTTACCTAAAATGTAGTTAGGATAATAGGGGAACCTGAGCTTTCTTCAAAGTATCGCTCAAAGGAAGCAATGATCCAAACTATGAAATCCATAGAGCTCTGGTTACCAGGTCAAGGGGAGCACAAAATTTGCCGTCTCTGTTCCTCTCACCTGAACTTTGACAGCTGCACACACTGAGCTGTTAGGGATGACAGGCGAGGCCGCTAGGACAAGCCAGAGATTACGGCTCTGGATGAGGTGGGTGCTCTGATCCCCTGTGGAAGGCCAGGGAGGGGGATGCCAAGAGAAACACGACTTGGTTCCTGCCTCAGAAGCTCACAGTACGGCTGTCGAATGACGGCAGACATCAATAACTAGG
>LOEQ01000124.1:825011-848371 GCA_001685075.1 Bramus lutescens | reverse complement strand
AGCTGCCGTGGTAGATGGCACAATGAGGGCACGGGAGAGGAAAGAGGACTCACAAGACAGTTTGAAATAGTCTCTGGGGCCAGGCTGGGACAAAGATTTGCTGAGCATCACCAATTCCATATGCCTGGCAGATGGGCTCGTCATCATTTGCTGTGGCAAATGTGAGAGAACTCGACTCAGAGGACCGGGCCAACGCAGTGCTGAGAGAAGACTTAACACTGCCCTGGCAACTCTGGATAGAAGACTGGAACATCCGAGGGGAGGCAGAAGGCTTGCTCATGGTGGTTTGCTGGTCTCCCTAGGAAAACGGGATCCATGAATTCAGTGGGTTTTGCTCTCTTTGCCAGGCCTGGGGTTCCTCTTTGCAAACCCTGGTTCTCACAAAGCTCATGGTACCAGAAGGAGATCTGCCATTAAACCAAATGTTCTTTTGTCCCTCTTCCTTTTCAGGGATTTCTGACGAACTACGCTTGTGTGTTTTCCCTCCCTAGGAAACTGTTCACGTTTTGGATTCTGCACAATTTTGAAACAGTATGTGGCATTTCCACGGTAGACGTTCATCCCAGGACAACCCGGGATTTATCTGTCCTGAAGATGTCTGTAATCTTTGCAAGGCAACTAAGACTTAAAACTATTTTTCTTTTGCTATGTAATGAGATTTCTAAAATTAAAAAAAAACAATCGTTACAGTGCTGGGTTATTCTAACATTTAAAACCCCCCAAACTAGCCATCTAAATGCTAATCTGAACACAGAAGAAAGAAGTCTTTCTCCTGCCCTGTTCTCAGTCCCACATCTCTCTTGTCTGGATTACCATTTCAAAATTGGTTCGGCAGTATCCATTTTCCCCTCTTCCTGTATCTATTCCCTGGTGTGGTCACAGCCATCGTTAAAGAAATGTTAGGAGGCTGAGGCGACAACTAAGTCAATAAGAGCTTTCTGTGCAAGAGTGAGGAACAAAGTTCAAATCCCCAGGATCCACATAAAAAGTTGGATGGGGCGGTGTACTCTTCAGTCCCCAGCTCTGGGGAGCTGGAGACAGAAAGGTTTGGTGGGACTTTGGATGGGCGAGCCCCAGAATTGTTGAGAGCTCCTGTGGAGAGTGATTGAGGAAGACACTCCATACACGTGTATACAAAAGCCCCATCCACATACACACACATGTCACAGGCTTGGAAAATATCAATCTTCACCCTGAGGACAAAATGCATTTTTTTCCCCACATTCCTTCTCCTAAGCCTGCACTCCTGAGCCTGCTGCATCCCTCACACACAGTGATACAGTCCCCCAGCCCAGCTTCCTGCCATTGCTCCTGCATTAACTACCCTGTTGCAGCACCCTACTGGCTCACCTCCTACCAGATGCCCTATTCCCTAAATAAGCCCCCTGTCCTGCCACTCCCCAACCAAGCTGCAAACACAGAGGATAGATTTTCTGTCTTCCCTGCGCTGGCAGAGTCTACACTGAGTGGGTATTACTCATATTGCCTGGCAACTTTCACAGCTTTTTTTTTTTTAATCTCTTCTTCTTCTTCCTCTTCTTCTTCCTCCTGTGTTTTTTGTTTGTTTTTGAAGACAGGATTTCTCTATAAACAGCACCTGGCTGTCCTAGAACTCACTTTGCAGATCAACTGGGCTTTGAACTCACAGAGCTCTGTCTGGTTCTACCTCCTGAGTGCTGGATTTAAAGGTGTACGACACCAGGCACAACTATAGCCTTTCTTATTTGTTGGTTTGAAATCATTCAAGAGATGGGGGAGAGGAAGCGAAAGAGATTTAGATCTGTTCTTAGCATGCATGCCCCCAGATTGATTTAATTATGGAACTTATTAAAATGACCAAATTGAACATGAATTTTCATATTGTACCCAGATGGGAACCTAGCCTTACAGAAAAGACTGATGCAGACATGCTTCCTGGTGACAGAATGGAACTTGCTACCCTCATTCTCAGTGGCATCACAGACATCAAGTAGGGAAATTGCAATAAAGCAAGTCTATCCCATATTTCTAGAGTTTCAGGGGCAGAGTTCAGCCTCCTACCAGCCCCACAAGTTTATCTTCCCATGAGACACCCAACCAGGATGCTCCTATTCCCGACAATTTATTATCACCATCAGAGCAGCCAGAGTAACCTTCCCTCTCTAGAAAAGGTAACAGCAGATCACTAGGAATTATAGCCCGTTGCTGGCGTCAGTAATGCCTGGTGGTGGTTAACTGACACTGTGGTGCTGAGAATGACTTATGCACAGGTGGAGATATTTGTTCTGCAAAGGGCCATGTAGTGACTCTTGTAAGCTTTCCAGATCACAGAGTCACAATGATTAAACTGCTCAGAAGCCGCCAGGAGCACCAGGTGAAGATGCACACAGCTGAATGCACATCAACACCTATTTATGGAAAGCAAGGTAGGAAATCCGCATTGCTTCATTGGTCAGAAAATATGCTCTTGAGCTTTTCAACTCTTTAAAAATTTCAAACACTTTTTTGGATGATGGGCCATGCCAACTCAAGTGGTGTGTTGGTGTTAGCCCACGGGTCACCCTCTGCTAACCCCTGACTTAGGCACAGTTGCAAGCAGATTGTTGGCTGTCTTTGAAAATCAGATGGGGATACAGGAAGGGAATCAGTGTGAAAAACAAAAAAGTATCTGTACGACTGCCCACAGGATGCAGATTAAAAGTGCTGTTAAAGGAGCTGGAGAGATGGCTCAGCGGTTAAGAGGACTGGCTGTTCTTCCATAGGACCCAGGTTCAATTCCCAGCAACCACATGATGGCTCACAAACATCATTAGCTCCAATCTTGGGCGATGCTACACCCTCTTCTGACTTCTGTGGGCACCAGGCATGCACACATATGCAATCAAAACACTGGTTTACATAAAAATAAATAAGAAAAGCATGTTGCATTCTCAGGTGGCAGTGCCCCTGCAAAGAGTTATGGTGAAACCTTAAAGAGAGGACATATCCAACGTTCATCCGGTTGTCCTGAATGGCAGGATTCCTTTCCTTTTTCTGGTTGAATAATATTCCATCGTGCACACCACAATTTTCTTCATTTATTACACACCAGCAGATGCTTTGGTGGTGTCCATGTAAACAATACAATGACAGAAGGATCACATGGTCTCAGGGGAGGGGGGGGGATACCAGATCGTCTTCTCCTTACATATTCAGAAGAGGAACGGTTGGTCCAATGTACTTCATTCATTATGCCGCCCACTAAGCTGTATCTCCAGGCCTTTTACTGTTTTCTACGTTTTATATATGAGACGGCGTCTCACTATCATGGTAGGCTGTCCAGCCTGACCTTGAACTTACTCTAAAGCTAAGGCAGGCCTTGACCTTCCAGGCATCTTATTTCAGCATCTGGAATGACTGGGTTCACAGGTCTGAGTCACCAGGTCTATCTAGCTCAATTTTTATCTTCTCGAGGAACCTCCTGACCCTTCTCCACAAAGGCTGCTCGACTTTCCATTCTTACCAGCAGGTGCACAAGGGGGCTCTTCCCCCAAGGGGATCCACAGCACCGCACAGTGAACCTCAACAATACATTGTTTTAGTTGTCAACTATGCCTCAACTAAGTTGGAAGAAAAGGAAAACATCCCAGGCAAGCAAAGCAGCTAGGTGGTCTGAAAGTTCTTCAGAGGCCCCTGTGAGCCGGGCTGGTGTGCTATCTCATTATGGTTGCTTCTATCAAGAACAGAGCACGCTGGATCTTCACTCACACTTGGTTAACCTTGTGTGTCCTATCTGCTTAGGGGTAGCAAACACGTCTTACTTTGCTGTGTATGGCCAGTGCAGACTGTTAGGTCAGGTGTGCACTTCACATGCAAGGAGTGTTATTTAAATTTATCAGGTAACATGAAAACCCATGAGATTACAATGCATAAAGAATTCATAACGTTTGCATCCCATGAATTTGATTGCTGGTGTGAAAATAAAACTAGACATTTTCTATGAGATTTAAGAAGTACTTAGTAAATATCTGTTATATACTATAAATGTATGCAGTAGTTTTGACAGGCATCCTTTTGGCCTTGGACTGCTGTGTACAAAATTACAGTTGTTGTCCATGTCAGAAGATGAGAACGCACAGAAAACACACACTAGAGTCAAGAAGTGGCTTCTCTTCTTCTATTCAGGAGCCATATCTCTGGNNNGTTTTCTGTTTTTGTTTTTTTTTTCTACTATAGCAAACCACCTGACAGTGTAAAAGCACTTGCAGGATGCAGGAAAAAATGCCCACTACAGTGAGACTGGCTAATCCAGGGAAAAACGAAATAAAGGAAAAAGGTATGGATAACAATGTTGTGTTGCAAACTCTAATGGGCAAGTGGCATGCCTTGAGATGTGTCCTTCAAAAGTTCTGTTAAGAACAGTACAAACAGAGGATCATGGAATAACTAGACAGGTATGGAGCACAGAAGACAAGGACCAGATCCACTTTCTTGAAACACAGTCGAGTTTTTGACAGGCTTAACTTGACCGAAGTCCAGAGAAGTCTACTTATTTGGAAACCTTGGTATATAACTCCAGACACAAGTGCTGAAGGAAGCCAGGAGAAGGGCAGCATCAACAGGCTCCGACCCGATCAGCTGAGCTGTTGCCAGTCTTCTGAACCCAAAACACAAAGGCAAAAGATGCTGGCAAGGCCACTAAGTTTCGCTAAGATGAACACACAGGCTTCTTCAAATTTCATCTTTGAGAAGCGATTCCAGATTCATTTAGTTGAGTGTCTATAGCAGGAGAGACAGTGTTAGACTGTGGAAAGAAATTCAGGAATGTGTCTGCAGAGAAGCAAGTTGGAGTGGGAGCATTGGGTTTTGACTGGGGAAGACAGCGGATACTTTCAAAGGTTATGGGTAAATAATGTCTTTGTCTAATGTTGACTTGATAAATATTGTCCAAGGCTCTTGGAGGCACACACCTCTGAAAAATGGTCACATTTCTTACTTGTCTGATTCTGGCTTCTCTGCCTTCTGAACCCCATGAAAGAGACAGATATCCAGCTGACACATCAACAAACAAAGCCAACAGGAGGGAGAGCAATGTTGAGATAACACAAACCTCCAGGGAGGCCTAGAGTCTGTAGAAGTCTTCGGAAGCCTTGGACTGTCCACTGGTAGTTAGCCCAGAAATTAATTGCAATTAAAAAAAAATGTGGATAAAGGTATATCTGATAGTTTGAAATGAGGGAAGATTATAGTATTGAGATTCCTTTAATTATTTTTTTTAAAGAATAAAAATCAAAGATAAATATTAGGGAGTAAATCTGAGAGATACACAGAGTGACAGAGACATGATCCCGCCCCTCTCTACCTCCTGGGTTAATGCCTCAATTATGCGTTAATCAGGTTCTATTGGTCCAACAAGCAATTTGATAAGGCATACTTTGAAAAGGCCACACAACCCCTCGGTCTCTCCTCTTCCCCCTCGGGGTGTCCTATCTCCTTCTGAGTCTCCACCCAGGCCAGCTGAATGTGAACTCTGTTCTCCAAATCGAGGCCAGACTCTATTGGTGGCCTCGGAGCAATCAACACAAACAGATCTCCCCAAACACTGTAGTTTAACCCTAAACTCCTTTCTGAAACTTGTACTACTGTGTATTTCATGAATTCAGAAAACTGAATTAAGAGCCCAGGACTTGCTGTTTGTTTCTGGGTTGAAGGTTCTGTTGTTTCTGAAAACTGCTGCTTCCCTGCACACGCAAATACACACACACACACACACACACACACACACAGACACACACACACACACACACACACAGAGTCAAAAATACACATTTCTTGGAGTTCAATTGCTTGAGGCTCCATTTGTATAAAAAATTAAAACCACTTCAAAGTAAATTCAATTAGTAAATGTATAATGCCTAAATAGACTGTCCTAAATGTAATATACTGAACATGATAATTTTATGAGAAAACCAAGTTGGAAATAATACATTTTTACGTTCCTTTAAGTGGAAAAGAGACTTCAGGATCATAAAAAGCATTAACAAGGTACTGCATATACTTAAAATTTTCTTTTAAAAATGTGTGCTTTTTTTAAATGAGAAATGTAAGCTTTGTTTTTTTTTGGAAGTAGTGTTGCTGACTAAGATTTCCTTGTGTATGTACAGGGGGAGGGGAGAAGGAGGAGAAATGGACAGAAAAGAAAATGAGGCCTTCCAGAGGATCTAGTGAGATGAGAAACAGGCAGGGAGTGAATGGGTGATCAAACGAAACAGCTGCACTCTTTACTTTAGATCCCAGGAGATTACACGATTCCTCGCTCGCTGACGGAGAAGGGTCTGGAAGGACAGGCTTCTGTTTGTCACCTCTAAAATGAGGGTTCTGATTGTCGCCCCTTCTCCTCTGTACTCTGGCTTCCGAGGATAAACATGGCAGGGTACGTCAAGTGCTCTTGACATTTTGGTTCGTAAATGCAATGATGTATTTGACTTCGAGGACCCTTTCTGATATTAACAGCTTTCTGTCCACCTGGCACACGGTACTGGTGTTTTTAAAGATCTGCCTCCGGTCTCCAGCTTTGGCGGTGAACATTCAGATGGCCGAGGCTGGAAAGCCCAGCCCTGATTAATAAAAGCCTTTCATGGGAAAACACATCCTATGGTGCCTCACTTTCCCTTAGATTTTCTCTTCCATGCAACATCCTGCCAAGTGATTTGCGACAGAATATAAAAAGCATGACACTTACCAGTGTCTTATTGAAAAGGTGGCAGCAATGCTCAACTCGGATTTTACTGTCGACAGCTCATGCATTAATCAGGCTATATTGGTCCAATGATCAATTTCGTAGGACATACTTCAGAAACTTAGCAACTACTGAGGACTTACTCTGGGCTTGAGTTTTGGAATTGGAGTATAATTCACTGACCATCTAATTTATCTATTTTAAATGAACAATTAAATTTTTTTTAAAGTAGATTTACTCATTGGTACAAACCTCACCCAAGTCAGCTTAGGAATATTTTTCCCTCTGAAACCATCCCTCACATCCTTTATAATCAAGTCTTACTTTCAAGATTCAGTCCCAGGCAACTTCTGAGTTGCTTCCTGTCGCTACATTTATGCATTTTCTAGAAAGTCACATGAAACCAAAGTCTGGCTTCTGTCCATCTAATGTGATCTGAGGTCAATCCATGCCATGAAATGCTAGTAATCCATTCCTTACTCATGAGCAGCTTTCACTGGACAGACAGTCTGTATTTCATCTACCCATCTACTTTAAGACAGTGTGGTGGTGTGAAGAAGAATGGCCCCCACAGGCTCACGGCCTTGAATGCTTGGTCATTAGGAAGGGTGCTACTTGGCAGGGATTAGGAGGTGTCGTCTGGTTGGAGTGGGCGTGGCCTCCTTGGAGGAAGTATATCACTGTGGGTAGGCTTTGAGGTTTAAAGAGTCCAAGCCAGGTCCAATGTCTCTCTTCCTGCTGCCTGGGGATCCAGTTGTAGAACTCTCAGTTACATCTCCAGCACCCTATCTGCCTGTGGACTACCATGTTTCCTACCATGACAAGAATGTACTAAACCTCTGATGGTAAGCCAGCTCCAATTAAATGCTTTCTTTATAAGAGTGGTCATGGCATTTCCTCACAGTAATAGAAAATTGACTAAGACAGCCAGAGTAGGATTGCTGGGTCTGACGTCAACACGATATGTAACATTTAAACAGCCTGCCAAAGTATTCCGGAATAGCTGTGTGCTTGTACGCTCCTACCAGCATGCCATGGTGTGTTCCACTCCCTCCACATCCCCAACAACACCCTCCACATCCCCAACAACACCTCGGTATTGGCAGCATGGTACTGACAGCCTGGGATTGATCACCTTGGTAGATAGGGAAAACTTACTACCTCCTTAATCTCTGCTTTGCTGGTGGTAGATTGTGCCAAGCATATTTGAATGGATCACCTACCCACTTTTTTGTCCATTTTTAGAAAACTGACTATTCAATTTTTCACTCACACTGAGTAGAACTGAAATAGCTCTTTGCTCGGGCTGGTTCCATGGCCTGGTACATAAACAATTGGCTAATATCTGTTTTAGGTTTGTTTCTTGGCCTCTTTTCTTAATCCCATCTTTTAAAGAGCAAACATTTAATTCTGATGACATTCAACTTATATTTTTTCTTAATGTCCACAACTTTTATGCTTTATCTAAGTATTATTCTGTCACCCAATGTCTCAGAATTTCTTATTTCTCTAATGTCTACAGGTTAACCCAATCATTATGACCAATTTTAAAAGTATTTTTTTTGTAGAGTTATGTAAAGACCAAGGGTTGAAGTTCATGTGTGTAAACCCAACTGTTCCAGAACTACCTTTGAAAGAACACCATCTCTCTATTGTATTGACATGCTTGGTGGAAACCAATGGACCACATTTACATGACAGTCTATTCTTGCACTTTTTTTCTTCTGTTCCCTTAAACTGTGTGTCTGTTCTTGTACCAATGGCACACTCTTTTAGTTACTATAGCTTCACTTCATTTTGAAAGCAAGAAGGACTGAGTCTCCCAATTTTGTTTCTTTTCACCATTTAGACAAATTCCTTGGTTCTCAACCTTTCTAATGCTGCAGTCCATTAATACAGTTCCTCATGATGTGGTGATCCCAACCATAAAATTATTTCCTTGTCATTTCATAATAATAATTTTGCTGTTATGAACCACAATGCAAATATCTGATAAACAAGATATCTGATGTGGTTCCGTGACAAGGTCATTCAACCCCCCCAAAAGATGTGACCCAGTTTGAGAAGCACTGGACTAATCCATCACCACACAAATTTTAGATTCAGTTTAACAATTTCTAAAAAAACAACAACAAAAAAAACAAAAACAAAACTTCTCAAAGTTTTGGACAGAGATTAGATTAAATCTGTAGGTTAGTTTAGGAAAAATGATCAATACTAAATTAGTTGCCTAATTCATTGTAGCTCTCAGTAACTAGGTTTTATTCCTTTTGATGCTAATAGATACAATTAGTCTTTTATAATTTTTGTTTTCAGTATTTAGGAATTTGTTTTTGTGTATCTATTTTATATCTGCTACCTTGATAAGCTCCTGAGTAGTCTAGTAGCTTTCATATAGTTTCAACAGGATTTTGTAGCTACTAAGATTTGCAAATAAAATAAGCGATATTTCTTTCTGATTCTCTCAGGCCTTTGATTCTTTGTTTTTGTCATACAGTCATTAACGTCTCCATTTGCATCCTCAGCAAGTCTCCTGAGCACACCTCTAGCCCCATACCTTCCCATGAATTCTGACACGTGTACACTGTTCACCCTGATGAACAGCCATGCTCCAGTGCCCATCATTTGAAAATCGTCATTTAAGAGGTGAAAAAAGAATAAAAAATGAGAAAAAGAAAGTGCTTACATCTAACATGAATCTCATAAACTTAGGAACAGAGACAAAGATGGAACTCACTGGGCATGTTCAAAGTGGTGACTCAGCCTTTGGTAGGCGCTCATTGGACTTAACACACTCATCAGCCACAAGAAAGGGCAAGGTTTAAAAACATACCCTAACATGGTAAAGGTATAACAAAAGTGATCTAAAATACAAGATATTGTTACTGATTTCGTATTTCAGGCATTTGAGAGCAGGGTTGCCTTTATGCTTCATACAATTTTTTGCTGTATTGGAGCACAATCGAATTCATAAACAGTCTATGGAGCATAGACTGAGCGTCAACATGCAGCAAGTACAAGGACTTTGCCTGCTCTTACCAGGCCTCTGAGCATGGTATAACAATCCCCATGGTTAAACCAGAAAACAACTGCCATACTGAAGCGGCTTTCTAATGCATACACAATCAGCAATGGGGCATAAGTAATTACTCAGGTTTTCTTGTTTGAAAAGTTCTAAAACTGGTCCCCTCTTTCTGGAGAACCCCACTTCCCAATCCACATTCCCTAGCTCCAGACTTCAACACCCTGTCCAGGAAGCCTCTGGCTGGTTCCATTATTTTGTTTGGTTTCTAACCTTCTCTGGGTTTCTTAGTAGCTCAGAAGCCACTGCAACAACTCGGGAAGAATTTAGACTAATTCAGTGGTTGTCAACCACTGTCAACAGCAGTGACTTGCCCTGTTCCCAGGTACCAGCCTAAAAGCTTGAACACCATTACCAAAAGATGACCATGCAGAAATATACGCACAAGAAGCTTGATCTAGAATACATTTCCCTGTGAATTAGGATGAGCAATGCCCGGGGAGACAGTTGACATTTTAAAGAATATGAAAACTTCCAGTGAGATAATCTTGGCTTCCTTGCTCAGCTTTAACTTCCCAGGCAGTCAGGGCAACCGGAAGTTGCCATCAAGCCATCAAATTGAGGCCCTGAGACAAAGCTCAGGACCCAGCAGAAAAATTCTAGCCCTTACCAAGAGATGATTCAGACTGAAATATTTATAACTTGGGATTGGAAGATGAAGAAAGAGTGGCTGAGCGTCTGCGGAAGAGAATGTAGAACGAGAAAAGTGGAAACGGCATCAAAAACGTTTTACTCGAGTAAATGCTTGGTAGACGTTTTGGAATCAGTTAATTGAAATCAGTTGATTTCAATAGGCTATTCTCAGAAACAATTACTAATCATAACTCCTCCTGTGCTGGGGGCCATATACAAAACCTGGAGTAATCACCTAGAGCCACGGTAAACCAAATAAGCCCTACCCCAAATAAGACAGTCATGGAGGATGGCTCTGATTCTCAGCAAACGACAGAAGAGAATCTACCCCACAAATCTCCATTGCATGTCCTTCCTAATCCATTAGACTAATCGGTTTCTTAAATTGTTCAGATATTCGTAGTGATGCCTTTGAAAGTCTCTGTCACTAGCAAAACCCTGAGAGTCAAGAGGTTGGGAACTAAGAACCCACACTCTGTCTCCTTTTGTTGGGCAAAGTTTTATTCAAAAACTACTGCATTCATTCAGTGATGCACTGGCCATGGTTTCTTTCTTGTTGTGGTAATGGTGGGTTTGAGCGATTGCCAGTGAAATCATAGAAATCAAAGCCCAAAAGAGCTACTGACTGCCCTTTCCAGGAAGCCTGCCCTCTGTGATAGCAAAACAAATTTCAAATAAGACAGCAAAATTGTAGTCAGGATATAAAACAAAAAAAAGCAAGATAAGGTGCTTTATATATAAGCAAAATTATGTAAAACAAATGAAATCAAGTAGAGAAAAGATCCCCCAAAGTTTTGGATGATGGTGGTATGAATGTCTTATCCACCCTACCTACTTTTCCGAACAAGTTCTAAAATGATTTTATATTTCTTTTATTCTAAGAAAATGAAGGTTTACTGTAATTATTACTTTAGTTCCTCTCCCTGTCTCGCACACAGTAGGTATAACTACAGTGACCTGTCTCCCCACCGGTGCCCTCCCCACAGGAATGTGGAGGTGAGGAGGGGAGGGAGGCAGGAACCCCTGGGCAAGTACCTTATGCTCATCCCGAAGGTGACTGTCCAGTTCCTCCGTATGCTTGGTCTCATAGTAGCAGAGCTGGCATTTGTAAGGTTTCAGTTCATTGTGCTTTTCTATGTGCTGCTGGAGGCTCTCATCACTGGAGCAGGTGAAGGTACATTTATCACAGCGGAAAACAACTCCCTGCAAGTATTTTGACAGTTTGGAACGGCACACTTCAATGGGGACAACGCGCTCTTCTGTGGAAACAAATCGAATGGAGAGATGGGCGTTTTTACCGACAGAAAGCACATGTTCCTTCTCTGGGACATAAAAATAATGGACCCACTCAATTCCGATACTCCTTGTGGGTCTTGATCAACACACACATGCACAGTGGCCCTCCCTGATGTCCCCACATGGCTCACAATCCTCTGGCACACCTGGGTCCTTTGAGACCAAAGGCTTCTGTGTACTTAATACCCAGAGTGATGCAGAAATAGATGTGGGGCAGGTGGAAAGGTGTTAGGTAACTTCTAAGGAGAGGTGGCAAAGGCAGGTTGGGCGTGGAAGTGGCTGCCATCTTTACCAACATTAGCAACCATTGACAAAACCCACTATAATGTCCTTTGGCCAGGGCAATGATGACTGGATGCCAGGTATCTCCGAGAGAAGGAAATGGGCATCAACTGGGTACCCAAGTGCCACCACTGTGTTGCCCCTTTTGATAACATCATGGCTAGAGTTACTCCCATTTTCAGAACAAATAGAAATAAGGAACAGTAGCCTACTTCTATCCCGCGGATGAAAGCCAGGGTCTCATACAGGCTCGGCTAGCACTCTATCACTGAGATATACCTCCAGTGAGGAACAACCTTTAAAAACGTTCTAAAGTTCAGACACGGCAACGGACAGAGCTGAGAGGTGAACCCAGGTTGGCCTCATTGCTACTTTTATTACTACCCCCCACCCCCGCCCTGTGAAGATGTTTTCAAAGACAGCCCTCTCCCATCCCGAAAGCAAAGGGATCTCAACTAAAACAACAAATCTAGAAACCGTCTAACAAGTACACTTAGCTTACAAGTGAAATGGCTGTGGGCAGCATTGAGGAGGGAGGTGGGGAACCCTGTTGGAACCACTGAAGGTTTGCGCCACTCTAGAAAAATCTGTGATCCAACTGCCACAAGAGGAAGAAACTCAGCAGGAAAGAGCGGACTTGGGTGTCTTTCTCAGCCACATGCCAAATGTTGGAGGGCTGGAAATGCATGTGCGTGTGTATTTTGCACTCTCTCACCCTTGTGTTTAACTGCTCAAATTAAATTTCACACCAGTCTGCCCAGAGTATTGGCACATGTGCCAGATATCCATAACTGGGATAAAATTAAAATCTGTGCTATATATGCAAGAATCAAATATAGCATGTGTTTTCATGCTGAGTCTGGATTTCAGAAGACTCCGGAAGTTTACACATGGACGCACACAACATATACTTATAGTATTTAGAAACAGCAATGTATTATTAAGTCAGAAAAGCATGATTTTATTCCCAGAGACACTGAGAAGCGATGTTAGTCTTTTGCATGCCTATGCGACTGCCTCCTCCAGCTTCTTCCCCTTCGTTACTGGCTGCATTTGGGCCCGAAGGAATTTCTTCCACCCAACGTCACGTCTTCGTCTCAACCACAACATTCTAACTGTGGGCCACTCACTGCCTTGGAGCTCTTGAATATAGCGCCTCATCGGCCAGCAAAATGCTGGGCAGAGAAAGCGTAGAGGGTGTGTGCCTACAACATACTCCCCAGAGATCTAATGCATATGTTATTTTCCCTCTACAAAGATCCAGTTGCTTATTTAGAAATATAAATATTTTTTAAACTAAAGAATAGCAGACAGCTAAGAAACACATGATTATAAAGTAATCTACACATTTTCTTAGAATAGCAAATGTTTAACAGTCTTCTGAGCCATTCGGCTCCATGGTTTGATGTAAGCAGAGGGCGGGGTGGGGGGAGGATGCCGTGGCACAAGCTAGCTAGCCTGAAGAAGTCCGTGCCAGTATCTTCTACTCCCCTACTCCTGGGTTCCTTGGGGGCTAGACAGTTCTTTGTTTGTGGAGCACTGTACTGTGGCTTGTAGTATGTTTAGCAGCTTCTATGGTCTTCATCCACCAGATTCTTCTAGTGATCATTTCTGTACACCCCAAAATTCCAGCAGGGTGGTACACCCCTGGGAGGCTGGAAGGACTGGTCGAGAACCATCATGCTTAGCAATACCAGGCATGAACTTCTGGGACGTCATGTAAAGTAGACCTGACTAAGACCCTGAACACTGTGTAGGGACAGAGGGGTAGCAGTGGCAACAGGGATCAATTTCACACTGAGGTTGAACTCACAGAAAGGGCTGCATGATCATTTTTGGCACTTCCTTGAGGCCGCAGCCCTCCCATTCCTTCTATACTTGTTCCTGATTTATCTTGTCATCTTTACTGCTTCCTGGCCCATCTGCCCTAGATCTGTCAACTTCAGTGGAGGTGAAGAACAGCTGGGCACACTTTTCCATGTAACAATACCTCAGAGGCCATGAGGACAGCTATTCAGTCACTCAACGGTCTGTTTCCCACAATTATTGGGTCTCCCAAATCCCCTTCGTATGGATCCCCCTTTCCATTCCTCTACCACCTTGGTTAGCTTTCTTTGCAGTTGCTAATTTCACGAAGCATCATTAAGAATTTTACCCAAAGGTCTAAGCATTCAGAGCCATGCTCTGGAGTTCAAATGCTAATAGCAATAATAACTAACACATGACTTTACAATTGGTTAAAAGCCTATTATGAGGCAACATCTATTAGGTGTCACAGGGTTATATATGGATATATTAGTTAATATTAGTGTTACCATTTGAAGATATCTGCACAATCCACCCCACACAATAAATAACTAAATGTAATTTTAAAAATCCAAAAAAAAATGAAATACAAAACTTCCCATTTCTAACTAAGATATAAGTTAAAATGGACCAAATCCCTCACTTACATAAATGTGTAAGCTAAACTGGTATGGACTAGGAACTCATATTTCTATGAGAACTCATGGGTCTTTCTTGACTTCACACCTCTCAAAATTACCCTGGGCAAGAAACTGCTTGAATCAGGCCCATTGTGACTCAGCTCCCAGTGAGGGTTGAAAAAAAAATATGGTAATGTCGCCAGCTCACCACAAGATGGATGGTCCATCTCATCACCCCTTACTCAACTGGCACTCGCTGCTACAGTGAGAGGTGAAACCAGAGAGTGTGGCCTCCGGAGTGACGACAAGGGTGTAGCAAGAGCAGTGCCGAGCATGCTACAGTGCTGCCAGGAGCCCAGGAGGAAAAGCTGCAGAAATGCAACCAAATCACTGAGTGCCATTTCTCAGCGGGAAGCCAAAAGGCCGTGGAGCCCAGAGCCACCAGGGAAGAACTCTCCTGGAAAGAGTTCTGTAAATCTTAAATAAGGCAGCAAAAAGCTGGAATTCCTTTACACTCACAAACTTTGTGTGCAAGGCATCAACCCGGAAGGTTGAGCCCAAAGACCCTTCACTACTTGTTGAACAACTGAGTGACAAAGGCCAAAGACTGGAGAAAGCCATTAAGTCCGATGTCAGCACACTTGGGAGATGGAGGCAGGAAAGTGTGGGGCTAGCCTAGGCAAAATACTAAGTTTCAGGCCAGGTTCAGTTCATTTCAAAGGGGCAGGGTGAGGAAAAGGACAAGGAGGAAGGTGAGAAGTAGAGGGATAGGAAGAGGAAAAGAAGGAAAAGAAAGAGATATCATTACTTTCAAAAGCCACAAATAGATACATAAGCATAAGCCACTAGCTCCTCATAAGAGCTATTAGGTTTTGGCATTAGCCGGTTTCTAGAGAGAACTGGGAAGAGTTAATACCTCTATCACATAAGGATACTGATGGAAGGGACCATATAATTTCCCTAAATCAAAATAATATTGTCAGTCTGGTTGATTTTCTCTCCTAAAACAAAAGCAACCCTAACTAGTTAGTGGCGATGACTTCCATCCAGGACGCCCACCTTCAAGGCTTAGCTTCCCTCAGGATTCATTTACTAAAGCAAGAAATAGAACCTTGAAGTTAGCGTGCCCACTGAAGAGCAACCACTGTGACTACACAGCCACATAACCACTGCGTAAATATTTGTCAAAAGGTTTAAGCCCCACAATTCAATCTGTGCTCAAATTTTCAGGCTCGCTACCAGGGACAGTTGGGCAAGCCGTGTTCGGGCGCCATGTTTCCAGTCATGGTCTACACACGCACAGAGTCTGCACTCATGAAGTCTCATTCTCCGGTTATTACGTCTCTCTCCGCTGAAGTTCGACTTCCCTCAAAGAACAAATGTTTCCTGGCTCTTGGTGGCTGAAAGACCTGTTCCTTAAAATGCCAGTACGTAGGCTACAAATCCATTTCTCAAATGAAAGCTCACCCAAAGTACTACCAGATGGATTCATGAAATAAACTTCCCAGTTAAACTAGCTGATCTCACCGGACGTTGACTGATCTAAATCCATAGCTCTTAAAGAAACAGAGAGGTCTAACGATCCCTTGCTTCAACCTTGGCTAGCCTGTTATTTAACAGGTGTCTAGCTGGCACTCCAATTTAAAATGATTTTTCCTGGCTTCCTATCTGTCTACTAAGTAAAGGTCAAACTTCTGCATCCACCTCCAAAGCCTCCAGAACACACTTTCTTCAGGGCTTCCTAGTCTCTTAGGGTACCTGGAATAGTTTGAGGCTGCAAATAGGTCTTGCCCCCAGTGGCTTAAGTGGTTTATTAATAAATTACCCTCCCAAGTAATAGTTGATAGTATCTCCTAAGTTTATGTTCATCTGGAACCCCAGAATATGACTATTGGGATAGAGTTTGGGGATGTAATTAAAACAAAAGAGGTCATATTAGATTAAGACTGGCCTACAATTCAATGTCTGATGGTTTTATATGAGAACTCACAAAAAGAAACACACTGGAAATGAGACCCCAAGAAGAAGGAGGCAGAAGTTGGATGGAAGCCACTATAAGCTAAGGATACCAAAGAATGCAAAGAGTTAGGGCATGACGAGGCATTCAAGTTAGAATCTCACACAGGGTAGGAACATGATTTGTCACTGACTTGAATCCCCCTCATCCCATCAAGTAGGGCTTTCGTGAAGTTTTTTTTTTTCTTTTTTGGTTTTTTTGAGACAAGGTTTCTCTGTAGCTTTGGAGCCTGTCCTGGAACTAGCTCTTGTAGACTAGGCTGGCCCCAAACTCACAGAAATCCACCTGTGTCTGCCTCCCGAGTGCTGGGATTAAAGGCGTGTGCCACCACCACCCAGCTCGGTTATCTTGAAGAAGCACAACCTTGTTGATAATTCTTACCTCTATAACTACTTAGGGTCACCAAGTTGGTAGTCATGTATCTCAATGTAGCCCACCTAAGCTTTCCCTGTGAAATGCTGCCATGGTTCAGGTCGAAAGTCACCTTTGTCTATGCCCATCTCTTTCCCAAACATAAACAGGACTCCTAGACACCCATCATTCACTGTCTCGGATATGCTCTGCATATGTTTATCTTGAGGAGGCCACGTTTGGGTTTTCTATACTCCACCATCCACAGACGGCCACATGGAATGCAGCAAGCATCAAGCAAACAATGAGCGTTTGCTGAACTTAGGAATTAGTAGGATGTTCCCTTTGCCATGGCCAGTATGCATCCTTGATTAGTTCCCATGCAGACTTCCATGGAACGGACTCCTCCTCCTCACTCACTTCACTGCATCACTGTGCCCCCGCAAAGAGTGATGGCGACTCTCTTTGTCAGTAGCAGGTCTGTCTCAGGGTCAATTCTGAAGTTGTTTTTCTTGCCTTTCATCCCAAGGTTTTTAATTAACTGAGGCCTCAGAAACATCTCATGCTCTGAACCCTAGAGACTAAAGATGTTTATCCATCCAGAGCAGGCAGTGCACAGGTGCAGAAGCCTCATCTTATTACTCTGGGATCAGCCCCAGGGTTGATCGGCAAGGCAGACATCTGACTGCATCGTTGAGATGCCAAGACCTCTTTGATCTGCCTTCAAGTGGAGACGGACACCAGAGCCGGAAGTCAGCAGGTACAACCCTCTGCCACCTGTGGATTGGGGTCCTCCTCTTTGACATCCACCCCCTACAAAGAGTTCTGTCCTTAGGCCAGCTTTCACCACCTCTAGAACACTGAACAGGTGATACCAGCTTCCCAAGTGGGAGAGAGGGATGCCTGGGATTCAAAGCAAGAGCTGTGGGTCAGATGCACCTGGGTTCCAATCCTAGCTTGCTACCCAAGAGTCCTTGGGCCGTAGGGAAGTTTTTCTGAACCTGTTTCTGTTGTTTGTTGTATCAACCATGCTAGGTCTGGCGAGTTAACTATAAAACACTTAGCATAGTGCCCATGACTGAATGAACGCTCACTATTGGCTGCACATATTAGGTCCATATTTCTACCTTTGTGAGGACAATATTCACATATCCAGAAAACTCTCTCCCTAAGCAAACAGAAGATACGATGCCACCAATGATGGGAGATGGCAAGAGACACAAGAACAAAAGATTGGGACTGATTCCCTGCCTGCTGGAGGAGCAACTCTGGCTAAGTTACTTTAGCTCTCTACAACCCTACGAAATAGACTGATACGCCCGAAATCCAAAACTTTGCCAGCACCAATGTGACTGGATATTCAACTGACACTCTGCGTGAACAGTCCCAAATCTGAAGCCCTCAGAACTCTGAAACACTTCTGGTCTCCAGCATTGCATATTCTGGGGCATGCAACATGCACTGTATGTTATGATGGGCCCAGCACACAATGTTGTGTATCCCTGCCTGTTCACTGCAGAGATTCCTCCCAGACTTCAGGGTCTAGATTGTAGGAAACTGTTTAATAAACACCCCAAAGCCAGCTGATTTTGTTTCTTTCCCTATCTTGGTAGGCAAAGATGTCAAGGACAAATCTGTGGGCACAGTTAATGAAAGACGGGGATCTCCGGCATTCACGGCATCTCCAAACTGTTGCTGAGACCATTCCCATTGTCAGTTGCACTTTCTATTGGCCTCGTTTTCATTCACATTTGCCTTTGCTTCTTCATTTGTTTTTAATGCAACAGCTCTGCGGGAATGACTTTGAGCTACTTTAAATCCTTTGTGAAATGAAGCAGAGCTCCAAGAAAGACACCGAATTAGAAAAGCAGAAAGGAGATAGACAAGCAACAACCCCCATAGTCTTTCTCAGCTTTCAGCTTCATATCTACAAAACAGGAGGCCATGTGTTGGCTGCTATTGCCTATAGCGCTGATGATGGGGCAGCTGGGTGCTGGGAGCTCTCTGTCAAGCGTTCCTGGCCTCCATGCAGAAAAGAATCACCCCGCCTCTCTCTTCCTTAAGTCAGCTCCGACAAGAAAAATCATTGAGCTTGTCAGCCATCAAGGCTCTGATCCCACTGGGCAGCAATATTGGAAATGACAGGAGCCAGTGAGGATTCACGGCAGTCAGCAAGGACTCACCGATGATGTTCTCTGGGCACCGGCTCCAATGATGGCCTCCACCCAAGCTGGGATGGGGCACACAGCTACAGGAACACATGGGCTCGAGGACCAGAAGCCAGATGACTGAGGCAAAACACCAGGCAAGAAGCCGAGCGCCAAGAATCCCTGACTAAATAACAACTGCGCCGCTTTTGCCTGGCTCACAGGTGGTTGGCCCAGCCAGGTACCATCTCGCATCTTAGTAGATTGCCATGGAAGGAAGAAACAGACAGAGCACTGCAGATGTTGCTTTGTCTGTGAGATTTGGGATAATGTAGGCACATCACAGGCATGCTGTCCAAAGGTCCTGGGGAAAGGTACTTTATAAATGTCTCCACCCTTGCATCTGAGGGACACCTGGGCAGGAAAGTAGAGGAAGCCATTGCATCTGAGGGACAACAAGGCAGGAAAGCAGATGACATATGCTCCTTTGGCTAAGTGTGGCAAACACTGGAAAGCTTTCGAAGGGTAGAGGCAAAAGGAAGATGATGAGAAAGAGGAGGGAGACAGGAAGGGGGAGGAAGCAAGGGATGGGAAGGGGTACGAAGATGAGACTGCGGGACAAACAAGACTGGCAGTGGGTACTCCCTTCTCCACCTACCCGCAGGAGGATCTTTTGGTCAAAACGTGCCATCAGCATGTTTCCTTCCAATACAAAAGACTCCCATTGGCTAGTGATGTTTTAATTGGCCAAAGTAAACTTAAAAAAAAAAAAAGCCCAAAAGGGCTAAGTCCGTATCTGTCTATACTTCTAGCAACCCCAGGAAGTTACTGAGCCAGGGGGATTTCAAGTTTGAAGCCAACTTGGGCTACATTGAGAAATCCTGTTTCAGAAATACAAAACAAAATCAAGGGAAACAACCCGAGTGCTCTCATAAGCGCCCCTGCTGATCAGCAGGAGTGCACATCCAAGGCCCCCCCCACCACTGTGCATCCACTACACCCCACCAGCTACTGTCTCACAGAATGATCCCGTCTAACAGAGAAGCTGTACAGAGGAGGATCCAAACCAGAATGATCTAGCGCTCAATCCATGGGTTCTCTGCCCAGCAGTCTACTTTTGTGCTCTGGAACTCTTTCTCCCTGTCCATTTCAAACCAAACTTCACTTGGTGCCTGGGAAAGAATCATTTCTGTCTTTGTTTCTCATGCCTTCCTTCCCCAGGCTAACTGTCCAGAAAGCTAGAATCCCTTGGTGGCAAGGGATCCAGAAAGGGAAATTCCTGATGTCCACAACCCCGATGGAAAGGTTCCTGAGATCCCCTATCCCATGCCTCCTCCAGGAAGGAATTCTACTGATGTGTCTTATCCACTGAATATCAGCGGTTGCCACTGTAACTCTAACCTGGAGGAGCAAAGCCCCAGGAAGAGGGCAAGGCTGCTGTGGTCCACAGGCAGCATCCTCCAAATGCTGCAGTGCTACCTCCCAGCAGGACCCAAGACACCCAAGCCAGTCGGAAGGTTACCTCGGTGCAGCACGATGTGGTCGATCATGTTGCGTTTGTATTTGGTGTGATAGAGGCAGAGAGGGCAGCGGAGATCTTTGGGGCCTTCCTCTGGGACCGCAGAATGCCCAGCTTCCACGTGCATAGTAAATGCAGATCTAAGAGAGAAGGGACAGAGACCATGACAGTCGCGGATGTGTCTCCTGCTGGCACACCTCTTGTGTGTGCTCCTGCTTGAGAAGCCTAAACTGAAGCTACTGTGTTTGTTGACCCTAGCCTGCTTGGCCAGGTAACCCATCAATGGACATAGAGATACAGGGGCAACTACTCAGCTACTTGGCTGGAATCGAGGTTTGGTTTAGAAAGACATAAATACCCTAAATATTTCATTCCTGAAAACCAGAAATTGCCTATTGAGCCAGCTCTGGTGGAGCATGTCTGTAAAAGCCAGCTCCTCAAAGGGCTGAGGCTGGAGAATCACAAGTTTAAGGCTAATGTGGGTTAAAATAATGAGTTCAAGGTCAGCCTAGATAACTGAGAACTTGGACTGAGCACCTCAAGGTCAGCCTAGATAACTCAGTGAGAACTCAGATAGAGCACCCAGCACCACGCAGACACACAAACACACAGAAATTACCTATTAAATAACACAAAACCCAACATCCCTCAGAGGACCAACTCTGCCTCTGGGTATCGGAAGGGCTGTTTTAAATCTTGGCTGACTCCTAACCTGCCTTTGCTGAGTCTTGGCCCTGTCGCATGGAAAGCGTGAGAACAGGTTGTTCAGGTGTCAGTCACGGTGACTGTGACCAGGCTCCCTCAGCTTGGAAGCGCAGCAGCTTAAACGTGGAGGGGCCCTGATGCCTCTTCCTCCCCTTGTCTCACATCCTTAAACTTGACAACCCTTGAATGTCTCATAGCAAATGTGTGGTAGGCAGGGAAGACTGCTCAGTGGCTAGAGATGCTTGCTGTGGAGTCTGATGGTCTGAGGATCCCCATGATGGGAGAAAAGAACTGACCCCCCACACAGGTGGGACCTCTCGTGTCCTCCATAATGGCATGCGTGTGTATACACCAATAAATGAATAGTAAAAGGCATAAGTTCCTTCTAAGGGAGTATTCTCCTTTGGCAACCTTCCTCTAATGAGTTCTTTCTCACGCTTCCTTAATAACATACATTTGGTAAAATTAAAAAAGAGAGAGAGAGAGACCTAGTGTTTAACACACACACACACACACACACACACACACACACACACACACACGCTCTTTGAAAGAAAAATATGTACTGGACAGGGCAGACCTTTGATCCAACCCCACATTGTTTAGAAGCCCATACGCTCTGATCGTTTGTCCTTATGTAACTCTTGACTCCCTGCCACAGGTCCCAAGGAGTCTGAAACGAGCTTCCTTCTGGAAAGACGGAACCCAACCTTCCTTTCATGCCCTGGCAGAAGCTTCCTGGAGCTGCAGGCAGGGAGATGTAAGGGAAGAGTGTGGTGAGGGCCTGAGCAGGGGCAGTCATTGTGGTGTTCCTTCCACAGTGTTCGTCCCGACACTTACTTAAAGCCTGTGTAAAAGGAGCAGTCTTTGCACTTGAAAAGCTTCTTCCCTCCGTGTTTGTCCCGGTAATGGCGCCTGATGCTCTGGATGTAGCCCGAGGAGAATTCACAGAATTCGCAGTGAAGAACGGCTTCTGCCTTCTGCTCTGTGCCAGTGGCAGTCCCGGAAGAAGGCACGGGGCTAACACGGCTGTTGTTTCTTGCCAGGGCAGCCGACTGGTAGTGATTCAACTGTTGCTGAACATCGGGGGGCTCCGAGTAAGAGGAGTCTGTGGAGAGATGGGGACAGTGACCTGGACCACCGAGGACATAGCGTGGGGTGGTGCTTGCTTCAAAGCCCTTCACCTCAGGGTCTCCCCTACCAGATCTATTAAGACATAATCAACACAACAGAACACACGGTTGGCAGCGTGTTTGCAATATAAGATTGAATTTCGTGCTGGCACCTTTACACAGTATAGCAGGCCTGGGAAAGTGAGAAGGGAAGGTACCTAGTGTTACGGTTTTCGTCTCTTTAAGAGGCAAGCCACACCCACTCCCAGCGACCCCTGCCCTCCTCCCACCATCTTAGCTCTCTCACTGTCCTCTCTTGGCTTGCACGCATCTCTCTCTTAGGCCCTTTTCTGTCTCTCTCCTTTCTCTTTCTCTCTCTCTCCTTTCTTCCCCCCCTCCTTTAAGTAATAAATATCCAATTCTATTCTGTATAATGTGTCTATGNGGGACCCTCCAGCATTTCCAGCTGCTTGGGACCCGACAGCACTTTTAAAACCTAGGAGCTACAGACCAACTAGCCTAGTCACATCATGCCTCAAAAATCAAGGTGGACAGCAATCGAGGAAGACGAGAGATGAGGACCACGATCCCTACAACATGCCTGAGTGCGCGTCTGTACACTCATACACAGACCTTACACCACGAAACTATTACCACAGTGAAGTTCATCAGCTCATCCCCTTCCTCCCGTGGCTAGCACTCTCTGGTGTGTGGTGGGCACATTTAAGACCTTAGGTTCCAAGAGCATCTTCCAGCCTTAACCTGCTGCACACAGGACCCCCTCCCCCTTCCACCTGAAGGTCGTCTCTTCTGGCCAGCATCACCTGGTCAGTCGTGAGTAGTTTTTTAGGGGGAGTAACACCTCTTATCTTTACTTCACTCTCCACCCCAGAGCTGGGAAGCACACGTAGAGTGATGGAAAGGAAGAATACCTCTTTGCGCCTGACTTTGAGGGCTCGTGGCCTCATGTTTTGTTTCAAAGCAAAATTCCGAGGTTCAGAGTTTCAAAGTGAAGGAAGATAGGAGACTTAGTTTATTTTCTAAGTAAACTGGAGTGTGACAACAGGCTACCACAGGACACCCATCCTCATGG
>LOEQ01000124.1:809896-824073 GCA_001685075.1 Bramus lutescens | reverse complement strand
AACAAACAAATAAATAAAACAAAAGGAAAAGTGACGCTGTCTTCAGAGCCTCCGTGGGTTCACCTACAGGTGTGTATGCGGGACACAAAGGAAGACAGGAAAGGCACAGCCCATGCATTGTCTCATTTCCTTATCTCTACTCCTTTATTCGTCTACCTTCTGCTGATGAACCGACTCAGGACCACAGGAATGGACTGTCAACTTCTCCTTCTTTCCTTCAATGGCAGACTTGTTTACCGTTTCTCAGTGTCTCTGTTTAAGCCCCAAGACCCAGTTACACCACACACTCAGTGATGTTCCCAACACTCCACTCTGCTGTGAATGCTGTCCCAGTGAGGGCTGAGCACAGCCAGTCAGTGTCCCCAGAACTCCCAACCCTCTTGACAGAGAGGCCGTCCTCTAGACACCCAGCTCTGCAGCGTGGCTTTTCTGAAAGCAACAGGCCAAAACCACGTGTTGCTGAAGGAGATCTGTGCCCCCAATCACAAACCCACCCAGAGAACAATCCCATGTCCTAAGGAAAGATCTGTTTCTTACTAAATGGTTGAAGCGTCCTCAAGAAATGGCACACGTCTAGGGAGTCTCACAAGTTAGTTTTCATGCTAAGCACATCTCAGACACCAGGTACCTGACAGCTGAAATCCCTTTCCCGCAAAGCTATAAAGAAATAAATGGCTCCTAGGCAGGCATTAAGCCAGGCTAACCCCTTTCCTCATCTGCCACTCACTCAATCGGACTCACCCACCTGGCCCTTAGGCCGACCCCTCTAGCCGGGAGCCTCCTTCTAGTGAACACACTCCATTGTTGTTGTTTCTAGACTCGATTGTACATTATTCCATCTCTCATAAAACAAAAGCAAAAAAGCGACAACAAAACCACTCAAATTCTAAAATGTAAATTTATATAGCGTCTGAAACTCAAAGAAAAACGTAAGCAATCTCAGCGGAACATTTCAACAAATGAGACTCGACAATTCCAAAGAAACAACGGCCGCCATCCATACTCTCAACGCCTTTTCTCCTGGTTAAAATTAGGACAGGCAAACAAACTCTCTCACACACGAGAGAATCCCAGCAGCTATGACACATCTGTAACAGTTCCCAGGGCTGCGGCAACCCACTTTGTGGGACCTTTCTTTCAGAGCTTGGCTTTCTCCCAGGTGCCTTTGTTTGTAAATAAAGTAACACCCTGAGCACTGATGTCAAATGCATTCGTTTGTATGACTCCTCTGATCTTGAAAAGGCCAGCTTGCTATGAAGTAGAAGATACCAGTTTGTTGATGAATTGCAGGCCTGAGCCCCAGAGGAGGTTTGCATGAGGAGACAGCAACAGGGAGACTTGGAGTTCAAGGCTAGCCTGGTCTACAGTATAAGTTCCAGGCTAGAAAAGGCTAAGAAGTAGTGAGAGTCTGTCTTAAAACAATAATGAGGTGTTGGATGAACCTGTTCTCACGCAACTTTAAAATTTCTCATGCTGAGACAGGGCTGGAAAGGAGGCAGGACTCTAAGACAGTTGGAAATTTCAAAGCAGAAAAAGACCGCTTTCCAGAGGCTCCTTCCCAGCCCTCTCAGGCTTACTGTGTTCCTTAGAGGACTACTACTTGGATATTTCTTGCTAATTCTAGATCCCCTGGAGTGTGAGCCAGAGCTAGGTGTCAATCCTCTCGGTTTTAGTTTTTCTTCATCCTCTAAACATTAGGCACTGCAGAAAGAATCACAAGAAAGTTGCCTTCACAAGGCCAAAGGCCTCAGAAAGGTGAACATTGTAAGAACCGTGTGCCTGGGAGAAGGAGACTTTTGCTGGATCCACAGTGCCGAAAACACATTTGTTAGTGCTGTCTTGGGGCCAGGGTACATTGCTGGCTCTGGGAACTCAAGTCCAAAGAAGTCACGAAGGGTATCTTCAGATTTGTTAGTAAGTGGCTGCAGCTCCCTCAAGAAATAGCTCAGGGGAATGTGCTGGTAGTTGGCTGTTAGGGAAACACAGACCTTCTTCACATCTCCAAAGCTCATCCCACCCTCTGAAGCAATAAAAGAGGCAAAGAAAACAAGTGCACAGTCTCAGAGAGCTGCTCTGCTGGGAGACTGAAGACAGGAACAGGAATCAGCAGCTCACGGGAGGATGCTCTTGTGTGCTGAGTGATACTGATCGGTGCCATTCTGGAGGTCAAGGCTCAATGTTCTGCAGCTCCAAAACGAAACTGCGAGAGACAGACAAGGGTAGGCAGCCCCCACATTCAATTGTATGGGAGCTAAGTTTCTATGCAGACTCGGGAGACAGCCTCGATGGTTAGTGGGAATTAAATACCAGGAAAAAGAAAGACAAAAGAATTTAAGGTAAGTCCATTTCTGAGGTGGACAGAAAGCAAAGGATTATTCATCAGCAAATGTTTACTGGCCGCTGAGTAAACAAGGACACCTGTTCCGGGACTGTAAGACTTGATCCCTGTCTTCAAGCAACTCATTGCGTCAGAAAGACATATAAGTGACTGGTTACGATGCACTGCAAACAACTGGACATTTTACGGAGACATCTGCAAAGAGGGGGTGAGGAAGAGGGACAATCAGCATCATTTAGTGATTGATTGTGAGAGTGCGGGAGACGGAGCAGAGCTGTCAAAGAGAATCCTGAGTATCCATCAATAAATATGTCTGGTATTAATTACTGCACTAATTAATGAGATCAACATAAGACCTGCAGGTACTGAATGTTTCATGACCCCAGCTGTACTTGTACTTTACATCATACATTTGGAGATGAGTAAAGGGAAATTTAACAACTGCATTCTTACAATGGAAAAGTAAAGATGGCGAGCTTGAGCGATGGCCCGGTGGCAAAGAGCATGCTCTGCTATAGCAGAGGACCCAAGCTGGTTCTCAGTACCCATATCTGGTAGCTCACAAACTCCTATACACCTAGCTCCAGGAGATCGGACACTCTCTTCTGACTTCCTCGGGCACACACACACACACACACACACACACACACACACACACACGAGGGTGTAATTAAAAATAAAAACAAGGGGCTTGCAAAATGGCTCAGTAGTCAAGAACTCTTGCTGTTCTTGAAGAGGATGGGGGTTCACTTCCCAGGACCTACATTGGTTGGTAGGTAGGTAGGTAGTGGGTAGCTACAACCTCCTATAACTCAAGCTCCAGGAGATCCGCCTCCCTCTTCTGACCTCGATGGGCACTCAAACACATACATACATACAGATGCATGAAGACACTGACATACAAAAATAAAATGAAATATTAAAATCGAGTCTTTTTATAAATGAAGACAAGAACAAGGAGAGTGGATATAAATAGAAAAACACAAACAGAAAGAAGGTGGTATAGGTTGCGGAAGCAAAACTTTAAAATCTCAAAGTTCAACCATAGTACAAAAACATCAAAACCGAGGCATGCTGATGTACCCTTGTAATCCCATCGTCACTCAAGAGGCAGAACTACGAGGGCTGCTACAGGTTCAAGACTACATGCTGTCTACATGCTGAGTTCCAGGCCAGCCAGGCTCATATATCAAGACCTCATTCCAAACAATCAAAAGGAGGGTTTAATAATAATACATGATTACAATTTCCTTCAGAAAAGCAGACGATCCATCAGCTAAAGGATGGTTAATTTAAAAGCATGTAGAGATAACCAGAAGAGGATGAGGATTAAAGGGTTAAGTGGAGATGAACAGGGGCTGGGTCCACTACCGCTAGCCAAGAAAGGCTAGGAGAACAGCTAGAGACACACTGAGCTTCTGCCATGGCATACAGTGGATGATAGAACCACTTAGAAACTTTGACAAAAGACGAACACAGTCTGAGATTTATGTGTATGTCAGCAATATCCTAGGAATCCGGAGAGAGCAGAGAATTCAGTTGCACTGGGAACACAATGGCCTTTGGGGATGATAACGCCAGTCCTTCATCTGCAGCTGAGGAAGGGGCTCAGGGGATGCCTCAAAACCACTCAATATGCTGCAAACCAGCTACCTCAAATTCTTCCTCTTGCATTTTGTATGTTAATGCTTGGTCCCTGTATTTGTTCACATGAGAGGTGTAAAATGTGCTAGGCAAAGATCTCATGACACCCCACCCCCATCATCTCTGCTCCTGTTCTCCATCCCATGCCTTGACACCCATTGATCTCTTGGGTCTTCACATTCCACAATTAATTACAACTCAGCGTCATATCTGCTCCTACTTACTGAATGATTGTGGTACAAGGATATATCTGATGTGCACACATCTCTTCAGTCTGGCCCATCCCATGGTTCCAGCTAGTTTCTAATTCCTTGAACATGCCAAGGACGTTATTGATGCTGGCCCTTGGTCAGGTCAGATTATTCACTGTTCTCCTGCAATTCCTACCCAGCCTTTAAAACTGTTGAAAAGCTGTCTCTTCTGTGAAAAATTTCCCATCAAATCAAATGAACTTTTTGTTCTTCAAGTCTATACTCTGTCAATAAGTACACATCTGCAATTCTCTTCACCACCTCATTATACCTCATGCTGCGTTAAGTTGTCTTAAGCATTGCCAACATACTCGGCAAGACCAAGGCTTCAGACAAATAAAATAAAATCCATCTAATGGAGGCATTTTCTCAACTGAGATTTCCATCTCTCAGATAATCCAAACTGGTATCAAGTTGACAGAAAACTAAATAGCACACATGCAAGACATAAAGATCTACCACACAGCAACATGCAAGGTAGTTAATATGATACTAAATGTTTAAAATTTGGAAAATGTTTGCTAGGCTAAATTTGTGAAGAAAAATATTTATAAATATATAAGTATACATGCACATATATGTTCCTGAGTGTGGTGGTTTGAATAGGAATGGCTCTCATTGGCTCATATATTTGAATGCTTAGTCGTTAGGGAGTGTGCTTCTTGACAGGGATTAGGAGACATGGCCTTGTTAGAGTAAGCGTGTCACTAGAGCTGGGCTTTGGAGTTTCAAGTGTTCAAGCCAGGCCCAGTGACTCTCTCTGTCCTGCTGCCTATGAATCTTGATATAGAACCATCAGATCCTTCTCTAGCACCACATCTGTCTATGTGCCGCCATGTTTCCCATCATGCTGATGGTGTATCATGTTCGTCTGCCTATGTATCTTCATACTTTCCATCACATTGGTGTCGTATCATGTTCATGGTGTCTCTTCATAGCAATGGAATACCGGCTAATATATTGAGTATGTAGCTTAGAGTTGTCAAGAAGACTCACGAACTTCAACAAATCTAAGTACACAAAAAGATTCCTTGCACACTATATAAGTTCCGTTGTACCTCAATTCTACTCTTTCTCAAGATACTTGCTGTTCAAGAAAACTGGCATGCAGAATTATAATAAAAACTACAGGTGGTCAACGTAACTTTCTAGTTATTTCCCAGGAGATGTTCTGTTTCAGTGGGCCACTGCGAAAGAAAACTGTACGAAATGAAGCTATCAGACAGACACATGCCATCTCAATTATGGATAGCGTCTGTGGGGAACCTTAAATCTCTAGAGACAGTTACATTATTTTATTTCCTCCTTTTTATTATGTGTTGAGGATCTCCAGGCCAGGGACCCTGGCACCTTCCTGTCTTCTTTCATCGGTGGAGTTCTCTGGTCTGGGTTATGATTATGATACAATGGCCAGGGGAACAATGGATGCTGAATGACTATATATAGGAATTTTAGCCTTGGTTTTCATGGAAACAAGCGGAAAAATGAACACCTAATCCTGAAAATAAGTCTGAGACCAAACTTGAAGGAAACAGACTTTGAAAACTTCCTGTTGCTCTGATGAGTGAAAACAAAACTATGAAATATGATCAGGGATTAGATGAGGGGGGATGTCACAAACAATACAGAATACCCTCATCTTCACAACCACAGAAGCAGCCAAAACACAGGCATTCTCTCTTTTTGAGACTTATTTGCTGTCACACTTCAGCTCTCTGAAAGGGTCAGTCAGAGGCTTAGCTCTGCAGGAGCTTCAGGTTGTCCCTCTTTCTGGAATCTGGACCCATCTGAGCTCAGTCAAAGAAGACATCTTGTGTCCCCTTTCACCTATTCTTACTAAAATGTCCCCTTGTCTTTCTGTATCTTTCCACCCAATGGCAGCAGCAACCACCAAGTCAAGGAGATAGATTCATTTTCCTCTTATTGTCTACGCGTAAGTCAACCGTCCGGGAGGCTCTTTGCCATCTACTCATGAATCCACTGTTGCTGCTCAGGTTCAGGCCCTCATGGTGTTCATTTCAAACATTCCTCACAGACCTATATAACTCCACTGTTTTCCCCCTTGGAGTCCTTTCTATTATAAGACACGAGTATAATCATGACATCCGCCCCTTATAAGAAAAGGAAAACAGCCTCACCCCAAATCCACATGGTTCCCATATTGTATGTATTGAATGAAACACGAGCCACAAAAGCTTCTCATGGATTTCAAGATGAGATACAGAACTCAAATTCAAATTTGCCATCACTAGGAAGATTCTCCTGGACACACACTCACTCAGTTCTCCTCTGGGTCTCCTCTGTGAGTACTCATGATGCCCAATATTGAGATTAACTTTTTTAGCCCACATTTTCTTCGTTCTTTTTGTTTTTTGTTTGCTTTTAGTTTTTGGTTCTGGTTTTTGGAGACAAGGTTTCTCTGTATAGTCCTGGATGTCCTGGAACTCACTATGCAAACCAGGGAGCCTTGATCTCAGAGATCTGACTGTCTCTGCCTCCCAAGTGCTGGGCTCTAATCCACACTTTCCAAGCCTACGACACATATGGGCATCAAGCTATCTACTACTTCCTAAGTTTTTGTAAGCTGACTTCCTTTGGAACTTTGCTCAGGGCCTATATTAAAACAAGAGCCCAATAAACCTGCTGTAAATACCCAGAGTTCAAACTGAAAACACGGGCCTGCAAAACTGAGACTTAAAAGCAAAATCCAATTGGCCAAATGCCACTCTCATTTTGGGTGCCAGTTTAATAGAGCCTTCCCACTGAAACACTGACCTACTTTCCCGGAGACAAGCTTAGATCTTAATTACAAGGACAATGGTTTCTATACACTGGAATTTGAATGGAAAGGCATTTCAGAGACCACAGCCATTCTAAGAAGCCAAGGGCCCTCATTTCTGGCTGTACCTCTGAATCAGCTGTGAGACAGCGGGTGCAGGAACATCTGGAAACCATGCGCGGCATTCTCGTCTCCCTTTTGCGTAGCCTTTGGTAGACACAGATGTTTGCGAGATGCTCAGCTGTGTATGAGTCACACCCATTGTAACACAGTCAACACCAAGATCACTTATATAACTTTGCCACCAATGACAGAGTATTCCTGGGTTACCTTCAGGCGTTTCCCTCCACCAGGAACATGCTCTCACTCCAGACAGGTAATGCGCACGTTGCTCATCTTACATAAGGGCTTATGGTGGCTCAGAAAAGCCAAGACAGCTTCATGTTAGGCAGTCAGTCAACAGGGAAACAGCAACCTAACCTGGGGCTCCTGTGTGGCCCAGTTTTTTAAAAGTGTCTTTTTTTCCCCCTCTGGCCACAGGCATTAAGATACATTCTTCACTAGATGCCATTCATAACTCAAAGACTCTGTTTTTTAACGTGCTGGAAATTTGCAGGGAAGCAAATGAATGCAAGGGAAGGGGGCCTCTTCCTAAGATTTTTTTTTTCCCTTTCTCTAAGGAAACTCTGGGTGGCATCTGCCATTGTTAATTGAGAGGTTCTCACAATACTAAACGCATAACTCACCTGCATCTCTTTTGAATTGCGTGATGAGGAAGGAATGTTTCCCACTGCTCATTTCCATCCTATAGATGTCTTTATCACACTGCGCTATCCTACAAAAAACACCGAGCTCAAAGGCTCTTTTCTAGAAACAACTTGTCTTCCTCTACAGTGAGCTCCCAAGTAACCTCAGAAGGTACTTGGAGCTCACAGGCCATATGGGTGAAATCTTGGTGCTTCCTCAAGACCTGCCTTGAGGGGAGATGCCCACCGACTTCAAGGAGCTGGCCACAGTGTATGCCGGGCTGGCTACGAGCCGAGCTGTGTGAGCCAAACAGGAAGCCATTGTGGAGATTGCTTAAAAGATAAATCAGGAAGAAAGCACATCTGGCCTGAGCACATATATTTAGAGACATGTAGGGCTCTGAGGGATGGTATGGGAATCAGGAGGGGAGGGAGACGCCTGATCAAGAACAGGGATGAGCAGCCACACTTCAAAAGCACAAATCTATTCTAAAACCGGGCCCCGAGCTGGAGTCTCTGAACTAACAAACCCAGTGGGTTTCTTAGCCTTCATTCCTTGATTTCCACATACTCTCGTCACCGGAAGAAAACCCTCGCTCTGGGTTGAGCTGTACTTTTAATTACTGTTAAAGCAGTAGGCTCTTCCCCTAGGGTAGTTCCTCCACCCACTTCAGATTCGCCTCGAGGAACACTGCTCAGTGAAGCTGCCTGCGGTGTGTAATGTAAGTTTCCCTGGGGCTGGAGGGCTCAGAGAATGAGGCAGAGATTCACCTAGTACTGGCTTTATGTTTATGGCTCTGTTTGGTATGGGATGATGGTCTCTTACTGATCTTCACTGTGACCTTACAGAACTGTTGCTTCTCATTCTATAGATGAGAAACCTGAAGGGGAGAATAAGAACGAGACACTATTCCCTCTTTAGAATGTGCTTCTAAGACTCTCAGCCCTGGAGAAACTCTCAACCAAGCAGACTATTGGTTTGCCATTTGTCAAAGAGAGATGACAATGGCCAACTTGATGTGACAGCTGTGTGTGAAGGACTGGCAGTGCCTATTACATAGGCAATGCTTCCAAGACTTCTCAGTGCCACATCAATTAAAGCCCACATCATACAGACTTTGCACTGAATAAGAGTATTCAGGCGGCGTTTTTCACAAGTGAGAGATTGGATCGCCATAACTGGACTACAGGGTTGAATGGAGTGGCAACCACTCCATGGCCATGATGATGGGACAGGATAGTCATTCCATCTCTCTGCACAAGGTAGAGGCTCAGGTCCCCCCTTTGGCTGGTTGTCTCTGGGCAAACCTAAATTCACGGCTACTGTGAGCTTGATCCATGTGTTGGAAGCAGACATCAAAGAAAGGCAGGGCTCGACATAAATAATCAACCCAAGTAATCTAGACAGAATGGTCACCCCCATTTTGTTAGGTAGCAATACACACAGGATGGACACAGATCAGCTTGTTCAAATGGGCTTGTCAGAACAAATTTAATTCCCAAATCACAGTGAATTTTCTAGCAAATATTCTGGCATTCATTTCCTTTTTTCAAACTTGTTTGCAGTTTGAGAAAGGTTCTTGATGTTCAGTTTACTGGGGTGGCCTGTCCACCTATGGGTGGCTTCCCAGCTACTTTTGCTTGCTTTCCTTCGAGAGCATCTCTTGCTATGCAATGCTGAATACCTGAGGGACAGTGTCACAGACTTCTAGGTCTGCATGATTTTGGACTTTGGGTTTTCCTGTGACTGACTAGGACATCTTGGGTTCCCTGGCTGCCCTGCTTCCCAGGACTGTCGGCCCATCTAATCTTTCGACTGGAGATCCGTAAAACAGGTGGAAGGGTGAGCAAGCACAGAAGGTCACACAGAAAGAACAACTTGGTCACGGTCCAGAGTGTGAGGCCTGAATCAACTCGACAAGGCACGGACAGTCTGTAGCTCAGTGCTCAAGAGTGAAGACATGATAGTGGGTGACCCAGGGGGAGAGTGGGGGCCACATAAGAACTTTCTCTGCTGATTTAGAACTTACTTTGGAAACAAAGTGTACAGTCATTAAAGGGCTTGAAACAGGGCGGGTGAGCTAGAAGCCCTATATTTTAACTATTTCCATGTCTAGAGGTTTTACCATTGCCCCGGCCCAAACCAATAAATAAAGCAGCTTGCTTTAAATGGACTTCCCTTCCTACTGATGACACAGTCCCATCAGCAACCCATCTCCACGCTCCGTTAAGTAGAAAACACTACTGTTTCTCGTCTGGATTTTACTGGTGTATTGAAACTGTTCGTCTGAAACTCAGTCCCTACTGTTTCTGCCAGGCACATCTGGAATCGATTACAGGCTTAGCCAGGGACAGGAAAGAAGGCAACTCAGGGGTCTGGCTTTTCTGCTCCCTACATACCCTTCATGTGCAAACAAGAAGCCCAGGCAACTCTGTGGTATATTGGCACACTACAAACAGCGAGCGCTCGGCATCCAAGTGGGCAGTCAATAGCCTGGGATCTTTGGAACGTTTCTAGATCCCTGAGTCCCAGTATCACCCCAAAGGACCCAGAGCTGTGTTTTGCTCTGTAGTTTTAACATCCACATGTCAACTCAGGGACACTTAATACCCATGTCCTGGTTTCATTTTAGTTTCACTGAGTAGTCAAAATATTGTCAACTAATACCATATTCTTCTGGATTTATTAGCTCTTTAGAATTGGCTTGCCAACTCACAACAAATATAAAATTACTCTACATTGGTAATTTTAAAAAGATGAATTATCCTTAATTATGTGTATGAGTGTGTATCCATGTGCTAGGGTGTCCTGTCCATGTGAGAGCCAGTGCTCGAGGAGATCAGAAGAGGATGTTAGAATCCCCTGGAGCTGGATTTAAAGGCTGTGATGAGCTGTAATGCAGTAGGTGCTGGGAACAGAACTCAGATCCTCTGCAAGAGCTGTATGTACTCTTAATGGATGAGACAGCTCTCCAGCTCCTACATTAGCAATTGATAGGGACAATGTTAACCGAATTTCATATTTCAAGAACTCTTGGATTAGCAGGGAAATCATGACACGGCACAGCAGTGAGAATGAAACAAACACCCCTGAGAAGTTACCTGCACAGCTGGAAAAGTGTGGAGCTCTGGAGATGCCTGCATGCACACGCACACACAAACACAAAGTTTTAGATCTTGATTCAATGCTTTAAACTTCTGGAATGTGGGAGACAAACAGCTTTCATTTTGCATTTACAGGTCCTCTCCTCCAGGAAGACGCCAGCCCTATGTCAGCTGTTTAGAACAGGAAGATGATAAAGCCTTTGCCCCTAATGAGTTCCCTTTGGGCAATATAATGGAGATAACAGAACAGGCCACAAGGAAGGGCTAAGGAAAAAGATCACAGGATCACGAGTTTGGAGGGAAGAGACTGGACTTGTATCTGGAGCCATCACAGAAGGGAAGGGATCTGCACAGAGTTTCGAAGGCTAAGTGGGGTCTGGAGATGGAGAGATAGAGAGATGGATAAAGGGGGAAAGCAGAGACAACTGCAAACAGGTAGCAAGAACGAGGCTTATTCCAATTTGGCGAAAGCAGGGCAATGAACAGCCGACAGCAGAAACAAGGCTGGAGATGAAGTGGGTTTGGAGAGGCCTGAGCCCAACAGCAGTCAGAGAATATACGGAATAGAGGTGGAATGGCAATAGCGTGGGTAAGAGATGAAACAGGAAGCCACAGGACTAGGTAGAAAACCGATGGCCTGCTATAAAATGGGTCCAATATGGCAAGCAGATGAATTCTTGATGAATCCCCAAAGTTTGGAGCCTGTTTGGGAAGTGATTGATCTGATCTGGTCCAGGCAGAGTGAGAGTTAGGGCTTGAGCTTGTGAGGGGCAAGAACAGAGGAGAACACAGAGTTCTTTTACAATCACAGGAAGCAAAGGAAGGAAACTTCATTTCAGGGCCAAGGGTAAGATATGAGTTTTTGGGGATTCTCTCCTTTTTAATAACCACTATTCTTTGACTGGTAGATCACTTCCCAAACACTGATTTATGTTGGGGAATATTATTTTCAGGTGTATTAATTTTGTTCATGCTGCATTTGATTAACTGGAAAGCTGTGATTCGTTGCCTGTCTAACACACCTGATGCTCCTAATAAAGAGCTGAATGGCCAGTAGGGAGGCAGGAGCAAGGATGGGTGGGGTTAGCAGGCAGAGAGGATAAACAGGAGAAGCGAAGAGAAGAGAGAGAGCAAGGAGAGGAGGACCAGCGATACAGCAAGCCACAGAGAAAGACGTAAAGAAAGGTATACAGAAATAGGGAAAGATAAAGCCCAGAGGCAAAAGGTAGTCAGGATAACATGAGGTAAGAAAAGTTGGTAAAAAACAAACCAAGCTAAGGCCAGCATTCACAATTAAGAAGCCTCTGTGTGTGTTTACTTGGGAGCTGGGTGATGGGCCCCCTAAAAAAGTCAAAAGAGTAAAAACACCACACAACAGATTATTTTAGATTTGTCGAAAGCAAAGGAAAGGAACTTTATTTCAGATTCCAAGGTAAGACATAGGTTTTAGGGAATTCCCCCCTCTTTTTAATAATCTCTATTCTTTGACTGGTGATAAATGATCATGAATTGCTAAGATATTTACCTCTACTGTACTATCTTAATACCTAATAATAATTTTGGATACTAGAGCACATCCATTTGACCCCTGAAATGACCTCAGAAAGTGGACATTGCTGTTTTAAATATTTCGGGAAAGCAAGACTCAGAGAGAATTTAAGGATAGTGAAGCCTGATACAGAGCTCAGCAGGACACCCACCAAAGAACATACATTTCATTGCGGTGTGAAACCTACTTCCTGGACTCCAGCCAGCAGCAGCCCTCAAAGCCCCCTCAAACTCAGTGATCTGAAGACTAAGTCAATGTGAACGACATGGAGAACTCATCTCGAAAGGATCATTTGCCTAATTTCCAGTAGCTCCAGTGGCGTAAAAATGATCTTTGTTGGCGTTGGCTCAATCAAAAAGGAATCCAGTGGCACACAGGAGGGGGCACACCCCAGGCCAGCACTGCCTCCCGAACTCCACTGGAAAGGAACTGTTAGGAGTTGGGGCAGAGGAACCGTGGAACATCTGGACGCTTTCCCCGAGGATGTCTGATTGGCACCACGGAAACAAAGAATGGACGTCTGGGGTGGAACTTGGACAGGCTGATGAAATAATCAGGTGTCGCAGATCTGTGGCTGTCGATGACCTATGCCTCCCTTCCAGATCCGGGAAGCTCAGGGGTACACTGTAAGCTGCTCCCCACTGTCTGTAAGTTGGCTCTGGGGCACAGCTGGTCCGATGGGACATAATAGAGCCCCCGCAGTACCTCCTGAGACTAAGATGACTGAGGGCAAAAGTAGCCACCAAAGCTTCCTTTCCTATGTTAGCTTGCCTTCTCTGATGTTCAAAACTGATAAATAAGTAAACAAATAAATAAGCAATCTGGTGTTGAATAGAATCACTACTTTTTTGGCCGACAGTTTTCAGTCTTCGTTCATAGTAGGTAATATTTATGTCCTCAGCACATTTCCTAGGTATACGGGAACTCAGAGGATACTCCTGGAAATCAAAGACTGTAGGAGTAGAACCATGGACTGACTAATGTAGCCTTTCAAAAAATAGCAAAACAAAACCCCCCCCGACTATTTTAAAAGAGGAAAAATATTTTATTTGAATATCAAGCTTGATCTTTCAAATAACGAATGTTTCCTATCTGGGAGTTCACACCTGTAATCCTACCACTTGGGAGGCCGGGACCAGATTGTCATGAGATTAAGACCAGCATGCATGGGAGGTGTGTGTGTGTGTGTGTGTGTGTGTGTATTATATAAATGTATCTTAAATATATACAAATATAAGTATTTAAAATTTAAACAGTTCAAGGATGATCTTGGCTATAGATTGAAAACCTATTTCAAAAATTAAAAACACAATCATCAAGACTCAAAGAGTCATTCTTTTCAGGAATACATTATGGAGGTTATAAACAAAAATGCAAAAAAAAAAACTAATAATCCTGCAGATGAATTAGGAAAAACTATCTTATTTTGTTGCCATAACAACATACAGAATTCACTAATTTTAACGTGTCTATGGGGAATTTAATTTACAATTTAACCGTATGCCTGTGGTTTAGTTATAGTCAACAGGCTTCTGCCTGCAGACATGTTGGTGGCATTAGTTTAGCCTGCACAAAAAGTAGATGTGAGTTCCTTTATCTTCCTTTCTGCAAATTCCTAATTAAAAATTTACCCAGGGGCAAAATTTTAAAACACTGCAAAATCATCATAATAATAAAATCACAACTTACAAGTACAATAATTTGTGATTGCCGTAGCTATTAACTACACAGCTGCTCACTCCTTTTTTCTTTGGGACAAGAAAGA
>LOEQ01000124.1:791119-804650 GCA_001685075.1 Bramus lutescens | reverse complement strand
GACAGAGAGAGAGAGAGAAATGTGGCTGGCTCAAAAACATTAAAATTCACTGTCAAACAACTGAAAAGCATTTCAGGTTCCAAATCCCAGGCATATGGGTTTCTTTGGAAGAGTCTATCACACGATCAAGTTCAAGATGATCATCAGTCTGGAGGGTTTCTATCTGCCACTCATGCCAGTGCTTAGAGCTTTTCCTCTGGAGACCACAGAGTGCAATCTAGAGTCTTTGCTGCCACTTGTTTCCAGGGAGCCACCAACTCTGAAGTCTCTACAGTAGAACTGTCATGCTTTACAATAAGCATAAAATAAACTCCAGACTACATTTTATGAAGGAATTCTGATGTCAAAGAGGGAAGGTTAGTGGTGTCTGGTCACATCATTCTGAGACCAGCTGAACCTATTAAAATTATAGTCAAAGCCATTAAAATTATGTCTTATATCCCACGTGCTATAAACGATGTAAATCTTTGTATCTTCCAGTTATTCACGCAAAAGTCTCTATTTCATTACTGTTGTTTTTAGAGAAACCATCTCTCTCTTTTTTTCCCACCCCAAGAGAAATCTGATTGCAATTGGAACCTGTGTGGAAGATCTGCCGCCCTAGCAACTAACTGGATCCTCTCAAAGGTTGAATTTTATGTCTGACCTATTTAGAGACCTGAAAAGTGTCTCCACAGAAAGCAGGCATCCCGGAACTCAGGTTTTAGGTGACAAGTAGCACCATGGTCAAGGTTAAATGAGTTGATAGTTTAGAGATAGCCTCGACACTATCCTCCTTTTGCGCTTGCCCACATGTCACCCACACACTAGTGCTTTTAAGACTTTCCCCATGTCTTGCATCTGACACCTTGGGATATTTCACACATTATCCAAGTTGACCACGACGAGCTGCACAGATGAGTCTCTTAGAGCCATTGCATTATTTCGTATCAGCAGCCTGGTGGGATGATTCTTCGGGGGAAAAGAAAAGTTCTACTCAACGAGTTTTGAGAGTCTGCTTCATTCTACATGGAATCATTGAGTTGGGATTTCATTTTTTTCCCAAACATTACACGTTAAGAGACACGGAAAATAAACTGTCCACTGAAGGGGCAACTGTATACACTGACTCCAAGAGGCAGCTCTGTTACCTGGCAACCTTCTAGCAATACCCATCCCTCTCCAGCTACCCCGTCTTAGCATTCAGTTTCCTTCCCATACTGATGGTGGGTCTCATGCAGAGAACAATGACGATACTACAAATGCTACCTGAAGGCGGATCTGCTCACTATGGCATGATGGTTGCATCAGAAACTGTCTGTGAGAATGGTCCCCAAGGCTTCATCTTCAAATTGTTGCCTTTGGAACATCCCTCTTAAATGGATATAAACTCTAGCTCTGGGGTGTTTAGATAAGTCTGGGAACTCAGTACAGTGGACTGAATTGAAAACTAGGAAGCTTCCAAGAAACCAGTTACAAGAATACTGTATTTCCCAAATGCCTACCTGACTGTCCCATTTAGAATAGGGACAGAACCATGGTACATGTACAAGTGCAAATACAGCCTTCGGGTAAGGGACAGAAGTGATAAAAATCAGGGCAGGGCCCTGAGAGTTTAGAAAGCATGCTTCAAAGGAAGGAAAAGTCATAAACTATAGTAAGACGCAGTCAAGGAGAAAATCCTTCAGTGTGCCCCGTGAAGCTTATTCAGCAGGTGTGGCCAGGGAGGAAGAAGTTAGCAGTTGAGAGGAAGCAAACATCAGGGTTGGTTGACAAAGGCGGTCTGCAATGGGGAAAGAATAACTGAAGAAGGCTTTGAGTGAAGGTAGAGGACTGGAATTTTCAGAGGTGAGGCGCCTATGGTTCCTCAGGAAGATACACCTCATTTTAAAAAAGGGTGTTTCTCAAATACTCTATAATCGAGAATTTTAAAAAGGCAACTAAAAGCTAGGTTGTGGCGGCACACACCTTTAATCCCAGCACTCGGGAGGCAGAGGCAGGTGGATCTCTGTGAGTTTGAGGATAGCCTGGTCTACAAGAGCTAGTTTGGAGCCAGGTCAGGCTCCAAAGCTACAGAGAAACCCCATCTCGAAAAACCAAAAACCAAGTCAAACCAAAACAAAAGGCAACTGAAAATGTTATGGTCACAGAACATAGTCACAAAACATCCAGGAACAGCGGCAGAAGCCCAGGACTCCCATGCTCTGAAAGCTGTAAGTTTGAGGGTAGCCTGAGCTACATGATGGGTTTAAGACCAGTCTGTCTTAAAAAAACAAACAAATCACATTACTCCTTACATTTCTCTGTTACCTCAAAATTGCCAAAACCGAAAAAAGTTCTCATGGCTCATTATACTTTTTATAATAATTCATAAAATCAGAGACTTCTCCAATGGAGTGGTATAATGACTAAATTCTTTGTGTTTTTCTCGGTATTTAACTAGGTGTCAGGGTGGAGAGCTCACCTCTCTCTCTTTCGTTCTACCTTCTGTTTTAATAGTCTCATGGTGGCTAATTCTTAAAGCAAGCAAGGTCATATGGCAGAACTGGATAAGCAGAAGAAACAATTTGTTAGCTTGCTTGGTTGGTTTTGGCCAGGGGAAATTCAAGGAGGAAAAAGGCAGGACATGGCTGAATTACCAGTTACATATCCTTTGTTCATGTCTTGTGTAGCTTCTCAGGCCTAAACCAACCTCACGGTTAAACTCCATTGGCCTACTTTCTTTGTTAGTTTATATCTGTGCCTGCAAGCAGTTCTCTGGACTGAAAGTGGAGACTTGGAAACAGCCTGAGAAAAGCCAGTCCTATATTTTATATGGCAGAAGGAACTCGGTAAACACCTCCCTGCGGAACACTTCCCTCTGTTGACAACCTCACTGTCTCCCCTTAATGCACTGTTTTGAATAGCAAGGGAGTGCCATTTCCCATTATCCAGCACGCAAAACCAATACCACACACAGCCGTCGCTTTTCTTCCCAACCACTGATCATGCAAAGTATTTAGAGGAGTCGTGAAACATGTCAAGACTGACAGCTCAGAGCCCAGGAGCCCTGCTGAAGCGCGGAACAGGTATGTGGCAGGCAGCTGGGGTAGAGGGCTGCCCTATATCTCCCATTTTTCCTTCCTCAGCTTCCCTCCCCCCTCATTCATCGCATCCCTCTGGGTTAGGATTGAGACGAGTAGAGACAGAACCTCCCCTCTGGACTATTTCCCTCTGCCAGAAAGAACTGGCTTGTTCTCCAGATAGCAAGCGTTTGCCCACTGCAAAACAGCAGCGAGAGTGTCAACTCATTTTACTCTCATCGCTCACTAGGGATTTAGATAGCCAAGGACATACTGGCCGTTTCCCTGGGTTTATGGATCTCCACTCCCCCTAGGCCTGCAACACATTTTTGGTTCATGCATTCACGGGGTTCTGGCATCTGCTGTGTGGGAAACCCTAAATGAGAGCCAACAGCCCCACAGCTTCTCCCTATTAAAATGTGCAATTGGATTTCACATGTGTGTTTCAAACACCATTCAAAGCATGATTTACAGGCTACCGTCTAGCCCCACAGCTGTTTTTCCGTCCTCCAGTCTGAGCTGTTTCTAGGAATCCACCACGAGTTGCCTGGCAAATTGTCCTCCTAGCGTGGGCCTCCTAAGTCATTCCTGGCCGTGCTAAACAATGCAAGATCTAAAGCAGGGCTTGAAGAAAATACTTATCGAATGCATACACTATTAATTACTCGGTCCACATAATTATTCCTTCACTAGAACAGCCTATCTGATGTCTCCTTTCTGTTCAGCCCACCTCCTAATCAACTTTTTTTGTCATCAAATTAAACTAATCATGGCTGGTCCTTGGATATGGGCTATTTATGTGCATTAAGAACAGTACAGGGCCAAGGAGTTTTGTGCCGGTCTCAGCAAATGGTTACCACCTAGAGCTTCCAAGTAAATGTGTCCTTTCTCAAGACAGAAAACAAAAAGCAGCACCGTATATAGGAAATTACCTTCCCGCGGCTGTGAGCTGCAGTCATTCAATGTCAGACTGCCGTGTTGTTGAGAACCCACCCCTCTCCACAGTCCAGCTTCTGAGACTCTGACACCCCCCCCACACACACACACAAAAGAAGGTTATGCTTCATTCAGGCTTGGGGCCATGGTAAGCTCAGATGTGCGAGCCGATGTCTTCTAAGCATTTCATTTTCTGGTGCTGGAGGGCCAGAACGGTCTTGTGTTTGTTCAGGGTTTGTCTCTGCCTAGACCAGCTTGTAGCCAGCACAGGTTTGGAGAGTTGGCAGCGCCCAGCTCTTTTTAGCCTGGGTGGAGAAGAATGAGTGAGGAGTCTATGGGACCCCTTATCCTAGAGTCTATGGGACCCCTTATCCTAGGACTGAGACCAAACTCGCAAGGGAGACCAAGGAGGTTTGCTACTGAGTGAACTGTCCTAGGAAAAGGCTTTACCAGGAATAGTATTTAAGTGGATCAGTTTCACCCAAATGCTACAGGAGTATAGCTTCTATAATAATAATAAAATTCACGTTAATAAAAACCTTACAATTTAGAACAGATTTGATTTTTGCCCTCTGGTCACAATACACTACAACCCCCGTACACCCAGGGAAGAGAATTAGAGGGTGAAGGGGGCTGTTCCTTTATTCTTTCACAGGTACTCTTGCGCCATGCTAGTCTGGAGAGTCTTACGGAAGACACAACAGCACCGACTTCCTTCTGCAGTTACAACTACATCTGTGGAGGTCATGTGCTCAATCTCTCATAGGCGCCATAAGACACCCCCTCCCCCGTTAGTCAGAAGTTCTTACGTTCCCAGTGCTATCTGATGCTCAAGACTTTTTATTTTATTTTAATTTTGGTCTCAGGGCTCACCTCTCTGTTCCCGCCTATTCACAGACTCCACAAATAAAAATCATTAATTACTGTTTTGATAGCCTGAGAATTAGTCTGTGTTGACAAACTGGGCTATCACAGTCTCGAGACACCTTCAAGAACCTCTTCATTTAAGCCCTCACATGAATAAGCCAAATCCACACTTGCCATAAATGGTCCCAAAGATCACAACTGTGACCCAAAGATGAAAACCATAGAAATAAAATGGCCACTCACCGACACATGCTGTGTGTCAGACATAGCGGGCGTCGGACGTGGGCACCTTGTCTCATTAGTCTCTCAGGACAAGCAGCTGAGGCTCGTACATATCATTATTCAACCTCACATACAGGAATAGAAAATACGACTGCCAGGGGGAGACAATTGAAATCCAGGCCTATGCTCCACTTTCTGTCTCCTGAGCTCCTCCTATGGATGGAAGAGTAGCTCCTGGGAGAAAGGCCTCCCTAAGCTGGGAGAATCCTAGACCACAGCTCAGACTGGCTCAGACGTGCTATACAGAAGGCACCATGCATCGGAGGAGAAGGTTGGAGCTCCAAGCTCTCCTATCATCTCCAATTCTCCATGAAGGAGCCCATCCTACAGGCATTCTGGGAAAGATGGACAACCCAGATCTGACCAGAACAAGAAGGTGTCCCTTTGTTTCCAAAGCCATGCCGAGTGACTGGCTCCAACTCAAGATTGTCGCTTTGGTCACAGTGCACATCTCTCAACATCTTCCTCATGCCTTTCCTTCAATACTATGAAACTGTGCAGGGCAATTTTAAACCCATTTCCCAATTAATGCTTCCACAACAAATGCCAGCTATAAGAAAACGTGGACACCTCCGACATGTCACGTGACCCACTCTGATACGAGACCCCATTCACTCACTCTTCCCATCTACTCTGAGCTTCGGCCAAGCTTACACAACTGACACTCCATACACCTCACAGAACATTTTCTTACAAGACGAGATAGCCATCAAAACAACACGGAGTCTGTCTTGTATTCCATTCCTGTCTCATGAGAATCTACCATGGAAGAAGCCAGCACTGGCATGGAGCATCCTAGCCAGCACGATCCTCTATTGGTATCCGTGGACATTACTACTGGGGCACCATGCATATTTAGACTGCGCACGTCTTCTTCCCCAGAGTTTTTCTCTCTTTCCCTTCATTTGAACCATCATATTTTCACATAAGCATTTCCTCTAGAGAAAAAAAAACCCCAGCTCACTCCGTCCTCTATGGGTGATTCCATCTGGAGAAAGCATTCTCATTCTTACCATTGGAGTCTTCCACTTCCTCGGTGGGGGTCGCCTTTTGAGAGGAGTGGTGGGCGTGTGAGGAGAGGAGGCTGACAATCCGTGGCCGGGGAAGGGTCAGGGCTTTTCCGTGGACCTTGAGGGAGTGTTCCTTCAGCTGGCTGATTGTCATGGTGGAAAAGGAGCACCAAGAACACTTGTAGGCGTGTTCACCTAGAAGGAGATGGCGGTGAGGTAGAGAGGAAAGGTGGGAGTCAGGAGGAAGAGGGCTAGAAAGCAAAACCACACCGTTAATTGGCTCCCTCTAGAGATGCGCTCTAAGGGTGCTTGGTCTAGAAACCTCCGAGGACAACTCCCTGCCCATCCTCACAACCGCAGGTCCTAAAATAGAAGCCCTGAAGCTCCACGGGAAATCACTTGTGCCCGTGTGTCTCCTGTTCTACCTACAGCAGTGAGGTTTTAGGATGGTTCCCACTCACTGTGCCACCTAATTCCGAAAGGGTTAAATCTCTTCCTCCTTCTCTACGTGAAAAAAGCGATCACAGCAGGTTGCAGTCGACCCCAGAAAACAATAAGTTTAATTCTTTATCTCCATGGCTTTCCCAAGCATGCTGTCCCTCCACGGGAGAGCTACTGTGTTGATTGTCAAGTTTAATTTTGCTGAACTCCACAGTTCCTCATCTGACACATTCTTAACCATTTTCTCCCCACATCGATTTGGGGTTGAGGGTAAGCTCATCATGAAACTCCATTTCCCATCTGAACAATAGTGTCAAAATGGAACACGTCTTTGGGAGGGAGAATTATATGTGTTAAGCGTAAGGGAGAAGGGGAGCATAGATACTGTTTTCAGCATCCCATAAATAAAACATTTGAATTGAACTACAGCCCAGAAAGCCATGATCAAATTAAGACAAGAGTGTGGCTGGCTTACCTTTGCTGTAACCCAGCTTTCTTACATTTTACGAATGAAGGTTGTCAGTGAGTTTGATATCAGACAGATATACTCTAGTCTGATCAATCTGGAAATCAATCTCATTTAGAGCAAGAAGAAAGCAATTTGGCCCCCCATCTAATAACCCTACTCCTGAGAGTATTAAGAAAATAGCTTAGAAGCCAAGCATAGGGGTTCACACCAATAACCCCAGCATTTGAGCTAAAGCAAGAAGTTTGTGAGTTTGAGAACAGCCTGGCTGCAATAGCAAGATACGGTCACAAAAATCCCAATGAGCAAGGAAGGGAGACAAGGAGAAAGGGAGGGAGGGAAGGAGAAAGGAGGAAGGAGGGAGGGAGGGATACACCCTTAGTACAGAGATACTCATTTGGAGTTTAGTATTATTTGTAAACTGATAAGGTGGCTCAGTGGGTAAAGGCACATGAGGTCAAGGCTCATGACCCAAGCTATAACCCTGGAACCCACATGGTAGAAAGAACTGACTCCTGCAAGAAGCCTTCTGACTTCTACACACACAATGGCACACGCGCTCACACGTGCACGGACACACACACACACACACAAACAAACAATGGTACACACACAGAGATGTAAATAAACAATTTGATGAAAAAATTATACTATTTATGCGGAAAAGATATGAAACAACCTAGATTTTGGAACAAAAGAAAACAATTAGACAAATGTAGGTATATGCTCTGGATAAACCATCACTGAATTAAATTCTTGAGAACTTGTTATAAAACAGAAAATTAAGAATGAGTTGAAACATGAAACATACTTTACAGACATTATAATCACAACTGCGGAAAATAATTACACAGAAAATGGTTGACAGGAAGTATCAAATATTAACAGTAGCCTTTATAGAATAGCATTACTAATGACAGAATAGATTCCTTCTGTTTTCAAATTTCCTTCAATAAATATGCACTTTAAAAATGTATTTTCTTAAAGATGGTATGTTGCTATGTTACTGAAGCTTGGCTCAAACTCCTGGACTCTGGGAATCCCCTGCTTCAGTTGTCCAAATACAAGAACTAAAGATAGACCCTCTCTTGGCTACTTAAATATTTATTTTTAAGATTAAATTTAAAAACCAGGAGACAGTGAGTTCAAGGCCACTCTGAGCTATATAGCAAGACCCCATCTACAGACATCAATAAAAATAAATAAATCAACTGAGAATAGACAAATTGAAAGACTTACAGAAAATATATGACTTTTTTCCAAACCAAGGATCTCTCAGTGGCTCAGAGCCAAGTCAGTGACCAAGCTCCCATGGTGTACTGACAGCAGAATTATATTGCTTTTATTTTATTTCTGGATACTTCTTCTGGTCAACTACTGAGCACAAGGAGCCTAGGCAGCTTAATAAGCTCTAGAAACATGCATTCAGCTTAGTGTTTAGAAGTTGCAGCATCTGGATTGTTTAAAGACCTTCACCTAGGCCAAAGCATTCACCTAGCCCCCCACTGGTAAAAATGGCTTTTGACAAGGCAAAAGTCAATGAGAAAAGCTCACCAGGATGCTGTCCCTGTTGAATAATTTAGGATTTACATGAGTTTCTAAAAGTAAGATGAACTCTGAAGTTACTCATTCCTTGGACTTCAGAAGTTTTCCAGAGACATAAAAATACTACCAGAAACAAGCCTACATGGCTAGCCTCCTTGCTTCAACTCGGATCCTCAGTGGGGCTAAGGGTACTTGTGAGACTTAAGCAGTTTCACGGCCTAAAACAGCTCAACAGGTTTAACGATCATGAAGCAGAGGAAAGATGTGGGTTCTGTATGAGTGGGTGGCAAAAGTGAAGACCCAGGCTCTGGGCAGCTTCTATGAGACTGTTCGGAGTCAATGCTACAGAAGGCAAAGGGAGAATTACAGAACACCACTCCTTTGGCAATGCTGTAGGGACGAATACCATGCCATGACAGAAACAGCACAGCTCCTGGACACACGTGACTCAAGTGAAAGAACATGGCTTACCTAAGGGCATCTCCTAAAAAACCTCATGCTTCCTGGGTTTTCTGTTAGCTACATTTTATCTCAGTTGGTAGTTAGCTTAGTGGATGTAAGAGTTCCTTTTTAATATAATTCCATGATCAAGCCAAGGTAATTCAGAAATTTCTTTTAAAAACAAACCAGCGTATTCTAAGCTCTTGGTAGCATCAACCAAACAAAGCATTGGTAATGACTTTGGTTTTACAAACAAAATTTAATTTTGCATTCTCTTTAAAATTGAACATACAGCCATCCTAAGAATAAATTATGCTCATTTTAGGAGACTTTAAATTTCACTCAAGGCCATGAGGTAGCCAACTCAAGAGCCACTGAAGAATCCCACGAATACCAACTCACCAGCATGGGCTTTGAGGATGTGTGTCTTTAGCCGACTGTTGTAGGAGGACTTGAAAGAGCAGAGCTTGCAACGGAACGGTTTGTGGTGTCCATGATGGGTCTGCATGTGGCGATCCAAGCTTGAGATGGAAGAAAAGAGAACCAGGATTAAAAAACGCAAACAGTTTCCCAGTGTCCCTTCTAACATCAGACTTCGAAGCTGTTCCAATTCTTCTCTGTTGTTTTCTAATGACACGGTGCGCCATTACCAATGAATAAATAAAGAGGCCAAGTTGTGAGAGGAATCTTAGCAGGAAGAGAATCTGGACTGAAGAAGGATCTTTCTAGAAACCCAGTGTGGTTGGACATGACTATAATCCTAGTACTTGGAAGGTAGAGGCAGGAGCACCAGGAGTTCAAGACCAGCCTTGGCTACATGGTAAGGTCTAGGATAGTTGTATGAAGAGAGAGAGAGAGAGAGAGAGAGAGAGCACTCAAGGTGCATGGCATGCTCCTGCTCCCATCGGGTGCCTTGTCCTCTGGATCTCTATCCAAACAGAGCACAGTGCACGCGTGTTTCAAGGAATCGTACGTGCAAGGAAGGGGTGAGCCGAAACCCTGCCTGATAAACAGCAACCATAGTTGCACATATCACTCTTCCAGAAATGGTTTATGAGGACATGACTTAATGAGAATGAACCCCTTGCACTTCTTAATAATTATTAGTCTGAAAAATAATAAAGCTAACCAACAAGGTGTGGGATGTTCTCATTTGTACAGTGCTCCAGAGGTCTGCATTCCATTCTCAATGACTCACAGGGAACTCTTGCTGCTCACCACTGAAACATATACTGTTCTTCCGAGCACCACCACTACACAACCGATGGCCTCCGGACAGCTCCCTCTGGATGCCCTTTAGCTAAGCCCACATTCAACCGGTGCTACCCAAACCCAGCACACTTTCCTACGAAACCAGTTCTCCTCATTTCCTCAAATGACCCTGCCATTCTCTCAGCCAACCAGACTCAAACCTGGATGCCATTTCTACTTTGTTACGTGGTCTTTACTGATTCATTCATGAAGCCAATCCCCTAACTTCTTGAATGAGCCCCTATTATTTCTTCTAAATTGATCTCCCTGGCTGAGCTACACAGTCAGACCAACTGAGACCAACTGAGACAGAATCCCAGCTATTTACTTATTAGCTATTTGGCCTCAGGAAAACTCTTTAGTCTCTTCAGGCCTCACTTTTTCCATTTATAATATAGAGATGATAATGGGGTCATAGCTCATAGGGCTGTTTTGTAAATAGAAAGAGGTAATAATTGAAGATACTTAAGATAGTGCCTGCTATATCAGCAGGTGCAATAATTGTTAGTAATTATGAATATGTTACTCATTCCAGACTCTTCCTTTTGCCAGTACTGTAATTATAATGTACTAATTCCTGGCATTTAAAGACAACCTAATAGGATGTCTATTTAGGTAGCCAGGAGATAACTTTCACTATTCCTTTTCACATAAGTTAAAGCTTATTTAAACCATACCACCAGGTAAGGCCTCAGTGAGACTGACACGCTCTCCTCCTCAGACTCTCTCTTCTCCCTACCCTGGTGTCTCAAACTATGCAGGTGCTACCTTCCCACCTTAAGACTTGCCTCAATGTCCATAACCTATAAAACCCTCCCAACTCTCCCCTATGCAAAGGGTGCATTGTTCTTTCTTAAATTTCACAGCACTCAGGACTGGGGAGATGGCTCAGCAGTTAAGAGCACTGGCTGCTCTTCCAGAGGACCCTGGTTCAATTCCCAGACCCACATGACAGCTCACAAATGTCTGTAACTCCAGTACCAGGAGATACAACATCCTCATACATACATACATGCAGGCAGAAACACATAAAATAAAGAATAAAAAAATTAAAAAAGTAAAGTTCACAATGCTTTACTGAAATCTCATTTTAAAAAGTGTAACTATCTCCCCAGTCCTTTTGTTGCTGTTATTCTTTTCTATAAGTCAATCACATCCTACTCTTCTTCATATTTTCCCAAGACAGAGTGCAAGGCATATATTATTCTTTTATTCAAAATAACTTACTGAGGCCCTATGTGTATTTTGTGGTATGGTTTAATACTTAAGGAACTGAAAAGAACACCAGTTTTAGTGCTGGAGTATGGATTAGAAGTTAGGCTCTGGGCCAGAATAAAAAGTATGCCGTCTATCCTGCTCTCCAGAGACACAGGGCCTCCTCCTGCTTTCGAGAGTTCCGTCTGTACTTGGTTTCCTTGAAGTGAACAAGTCTCACTCATTTTCAATCGCAACAGAAATAAGAGTTTAGCTAGCTACCTTCAATATTCTGCCAGCCTTAAGAGGAAGAAAATTTATGCGACAAAAAGTTTACTCTTCTCAGAACCGACCCCTCGCCCCCATCACCCCAAATTCCCGCTTTTAAAGCTATGGGGGGGGGTGATGGGACATGGTACATTCCTGCTTTTTAGACTCCCCAGAATTCTTTTTAACAATTTGAAGGAGAGAGAGAGAGAGAGAGACTCTCTCTCTCTCTCTCTCTCTCTCTCTGGAGAGAGAGAGAGTTAGTTTGTTTCACCACACACTTGCCACAGCATGCATAAGGAAGTCAGGCCACCCCTTGCATAGGTCAGTTCTCCCCACTTCTCCATGTGAGTCCCAGGAACTGAACTCTGGTTGCTAGGCTTGGCAAGGGGTGCCTTCCCCTACCTCTCTACCTGGTTGGCCCCCAAGCAACTCCTTAGCATCCATAGCCTTGTTACCTGCCAGTGACTCGAGTCACTGGGGTTAACAGGACTCATTTGCCCATTTCATGCCTCAACTTCCAAAATAGAATTTGACTTCTTCAAATGATACTTAAATTTTGGGTAAATATTTGGAGAACCTAGCAGTAAAAACTTCTTCCCTTGGGTAAACCGTAACAATTCCACAAGTTCCTGATTTTTAAATGCACATATTGGCCAAATCTAATGTCATCTCATCAGTACTCTTCTTAGGCCTATTTTATAGATGACAAGAGTGAGGGCCAAGGCCCCTCTTTGTTTGGGGACACCTTAGCACAGGTAGGAACTGGGAGTTGAGCTTTCACGCTCATCTGAGTGGCTGTCTATCTCCTGCTGCAGCTTAGCTACCTTCTCTAAAATATCCTCTCCCAATGACCACGGCAGACGACCCCGTGGCACTTACTTGTGTCGGAAAGCAGAAACAAAGGAGCAATACTGGCAGCTGTACTTGTCCTCGCGGGTAAACATGGCCAGGGCCAGGTGGCTCCTCTCATGAGAACGCAGCCCCTGCATGGACATCAGGACTCGGTCACATTGACTGCAATGGTATCCCCCCGGGCGGGTTTCATCCTCCAACATTCCATCAAGCAAGCAGTGTCCACCATCCACCCGGCCCACCAGGGTGCCACTGTCGTCTCTGGCTGCTTCCACTCCATCCAGGAATAAGTGAGAAGGGTCCTCAGCCTCCTGCTAAGAGAACCACACACACACACATGCCCCACCAACAAAATAAATATCCACTGTTATCACCCCGGCTTCCTTCTTTACTCGTCAATCTCCCAAGCTTGTCAGCATTTCCTGGAAACGTTCTCTCGTCTGCCTCTCTGGTTCCCCACAGAAGGAGGGCAAGCTTGAGTATCATTTCTTTCACAGCAGTGTCAGTTTTGGGGTGACATACTTTGGAAATAAAGAGCCTGAGACATGTGACATGGGCTCTCCTGGTCTAATGGTGGTTTATTCATTACCAGTCTTAAAAAGAAATTTCAAATTGTGATCTCTATTCCAAAATAAAGTTGGATTAGGATTATAACTCTAAGAGAAGAAAGGAGGGGACCTGGAGAGAGAGGGGAGGGGAGGGGAAGAGAGGGAAGAGGAAAAGCATGGTCTAGCTGCAGTGGTTTGGATGAGAATGGCCCCTGTAGATTCATTTTTCGCATGCTTAGTCCTAATTGATGAACCGCTTTCATCAGGAGTGTGTCCTTATTGCAGGTGTGTCACTGGGGATGGGTTTTGATGTTTCAAAAGTTCATGTCAGGCCCAGTCTCTTTCTTTCTCTCTCTCTCTTTCTCTCTCTCTCTCTCTCTCTCTCTC
>LOEQ01000124.1:773999-784638 GCA_001685075.1 Bramus lutescens | reverse complement strand
TGACTCCTGACTTCCTGCCGTTGATGCTGGCGCTCTCGTAGGATACCATACCTTCGTTCAGAGAGGAAGAGAGACTTTCACTTTGCGAATTCACAGCGTCCCAATCGGACGTACCCGTGTGACACTGTTTGTGAGCCCCCAATTTTAATGAGCTCTTACAAGTAAATGGACACTCATCACATTTGTAGACGGCGGTCTTTCCAGACAAGTGGATGTTTTCTATGTGGCGGGAAATGCTGCGCCGATGCATGGTGAGGAAAGGACAAAAGGGACACTGGAATCTATTCATGAACCTTCTGAAAGGAATCCCCTTGGTCTCTAACAATTTGTTGCCATCAGAGCCCATCAGCTGCTCTGCAGTCAGGCCTGACGCCTGATGATCCATAACACTTAAGCCGTTCTCGCTGTCCATCTCATTTAACTCCTCGTCAGAGCTAGAGTCATTCAGCATGCTGTTCGTGTCCAGGTCACCCGACGAATTAGTCAGGTCAGACATTCCATACCGGGACCTATCTGTCAAGTTCACAAGGCCAGAATTATGAGGTGACTTCGGCTTCATCTGAGGGTAAGACATAGAAGAAAACTTGGAAGCTGAAGAAGAATTGGGTCTCATGATGGAGTTGCCGACGGAGCCCCTGAAATTGGAGACATTAGTGTTGGGCATCTCCCGGCTTGCAGCATTCATGGACAGGTAGGGGGAGGTGGACGTGGGGCTGGGTTCATTATTATTCTGCACTTCTGGCGCATTTGTCCCTTCTTGCTGCTGCCTGATATTAGAAAGGATCTTGACCATACTGCGGTGTTTCTTCATCATGTGGTCACACCAGCGCTCTCGGCGGGGGGTCTGGTAGCTGCACCACTCACAACAGAAGTTGCCGCGAGACTTGGTCAAAGGCTTAACCATGGATTCTAAGATGCTGCGCTCCACAACCTCCGCTGGGAGTTCCTTGCAGGGGTCCTGCAAGGACAGTGGCGGGACCACAGGATCTGGCAGTGGGGCAGGGGCAGGTGGTGGTGCCACGGTCTCCTTCAGACTGTTTTTGTGGTACATCTTCTGATGCTTAATTATCCTTGCCCTCCGAGGCGACTTGTATGTGCAGAACTGGCAAGAGAAGACCTTTCCAAATCCCTCGTGCATCATGATATTATAATTTAAGGATCCTGGCACAGGAGGTCCTGGTGGACTCCCTTCAGCTTGAGCTCCATGGACCTTCCTAGTATGTTCTATGAGGAGATTTTTTGACCTGAAGTAGCGTACACAGAACTTGCACTGAAAAAATTTGTTGGTTGGTTTGGGATTAGGGGCAATATGCTGACCGTAATATCCTGGACTGTGGCCATAGTAACTTCCGCTCCCCAGTGCAGCTGCACTTTGACCTAAAAAGAACATTTAAGAGCAAAATGAGAAAAGTGAAACAAAAGAGAATATAAGATTCACCAGACAAATCGGCACGGTTAGTTTTTCTTCACTAATAAGTATCACATTCAACAGGCACGATGACTCAAGATGAAGTCCTGAAGACTATCCACAGAGCGCTAACAGTGAAGATGTCATGGATAGCTTTAGGTACAGAATAAAGACAACTTTCTTCAACTGTAAGATTCATTCTAGAACCTTCCAAGATTCTTTGTTTTCAAACTTAAAAGTAGGACACACAGGGACATTACAGGGATCATCACCTAGGATAACTAAAAGAAAAATGACAGCCAAATAATAAAACTAGCTAACAGAGTAAGAAAATACAGAAGTTGCACATAAGAACTATGGTTTCCGGTTAATAATGTCATCACCATCATCATCATCATCATCATCATCATCATGGAAGAGCAACTAAGTTCTATCAGACATGTAAGTTTAGTGTAGGATTACCTGATAAATCTTCCGCAATCACAAACTCATCCTTAATAGAAGAAAACTCCACCTCTGTCTGGTTACTAGCATTCATGGACCCGGATGGTGGCTCATCGTCATTGTCCTCTACAACATCAGTGGGCTGCAAGAACGCAGTATGGACATCCTGGATGTGTGCCTTAAGATCTTCATAAGACGGGGCTCGGAAGTCGCAGCCATCGCACTGAAGCACCTCCATGATCAGGGGCTACCCTCTCACATCAGGAACCTGAGGCAGAAGACAGAATGAAGCATCACAAGGAGGGCGCTCACCACAAACCTTGAGAGGCTACAGACTCGTGAAGGAGATGAAACCCAGCATCAGTACATTTCCCCTGCTCCTCTTTGCCAACTCGAACACTGGCCACAGAAAGGCAATCAGATACAACAGAGACAAAGTCCTTGATTTCCTAACTTCAAAGGAAAGAAACCCCAGAGAAATGTTTTCTGCTTTGACAGATCTTCAAATGCCACTTGTCAAGGAAACATTAATACTTCAAAAGTTTGTACCGTTTTTTGAGTTTCTCCACCACATTCAGAATCCGAGGTAACTTAATATTGATTCTGATTTCTCCTTGGACCTTTTCTTTTTGAACTAGAATCTTCTTAGAAGGAAAGAAGACATATCCAGAAAAGGGCAAGGAAATTTAATGGCTGTGGCTTTTAGTACTGCTTTTATTATTTTAATAGCTTTATTGATACTGGGATTCACATCTTTCTTCCTTTCCCCAAATAGTGCAGCTCTCACCCATGAGGTAAGTGGTTATTCGCTCTTTTACTACCTACCAATTAAAACCTAACAGCTTCTCCAGTCTAATTAGGTCATAAAATATTTCTCATGAGATTTCCAAGCAACCAACTTTAGATGACAGTTCAGTTTCAGGTTTCGGATTGTACTTTGGCACTTCCGGTTACCTGAAGACCACAGAGACTAGTACTTCTGAAGAGGGGCTTCTGAATCAAGGCTTTCCTTTTCCACTCCATTCCCTTTTACAAGCATCAAGTGTACACTTGGATACAAAACAACAAAATCAACCTGGGAGCATGGTATGAAATAAAGCAAAACATGATCCATTTGTCTTATTCTGTAATTTGCTGTGTGACTAAAATCTATGGAAAGCTTCATGCTAACTCAATGCAAAGTCCCACCATGAAGTCAAAAGCATACTGGGAAGGTGCAGTTCTTCCTGTGTTAGCCTATATTCCTACATGGAGATAGCCGGTTACTATCTGAACAAGGAAGTTACTACACGAAGTGCATCACAAGCCTTACGAAGTCTTTGTCATCTAGAACCAAGTGTCTTAAGAATTCAAGCTGCAGCCAAATCTTTTTATGATGCCATTTTCTATACCTCACATAAAAGTCACGTGATTTCTGCTGGAGGAACAAAGTCAGGTCATGATGTGTCAGTGGAGTGCAAGGAGCCACGGCCTGAGGGTTTTCTATCAAAGAATGCTTCAGCCATGAGCCTGCTAAAGCAAGTTCTGCCCAAGTTCAGTTTTGGACAGAGCTTTGCAGAGTGAGACAGACAGATATTTTGCCTCCTCTTCTTTCACCCAGCAATTTATCTTATTTCAATAAACATTGAACTTGGGCACCAGAGTCCTTTCAGCTAACTAAGTCTCAATATTCCAGATACACAAGCTTTTATGTCTGAGCACCAGCCTAAATTGTGTGGAAGAGGTTGCTATCAGCTCTGGATCAAATTACAGCAGTCACTGAGGCCCCACCCCACTTCTCCTTTCGCACAGTCCATTAGACCTGAAAACAAATTTTTCCATGGTGCAGACGACTCCTGCATTTAGAATGCTTCACAGAAAAAAAAAAGGCAGATCATCCAATGCGCACTCCCCATCCCCCATGTCCTTTCATCTCAGCCAAGCAAGCCACAGCTCTGCTGAATGTGTTTATCACACTTCCAGGAGATAGGAGCTCCTGCGTCACCGAACCTCTAAGACTCACTAAGCTGTCCCAGTCCTCTGAGCTGGAGGAGCAGCCATTTTAGCTCAGAGCCTCTCCTCCGTGCACAACATGGCTTCTCTTGGATTCTGCTAGGCTGACAATCACCAGTGAAACGCTACAAGGGCAGGCTGGGCTCCTCCTAGGCTCTGCTCTTCCCAACAAAGAAGGAACTGTTTTCATTTCTTCTCGAAAAGCAGCACCTTTCTCCTCCTCAAATGCCATTCACCAAGATCTCCAAAGGCTCTTTTATTCCATGACTGATAGGCTGGTCCATTTGTCCTAGCAGAATCCTGGTTAGATCAGGACGTCCCTGGAGCAGAATTAGGGGTGGCCTGGAGAGGGGACCTCCAGAATGCCTTGGTTTCTTGGGAGGCGTCCTTCCACACACAGAAGACGTACCATCCGAGGCTGCTAGCCAGATTCCAAAGTCTAATGACCTTTGTTAATCACCAGCCAGCCTGTCTGCATCAGCAGACCCTGCCAAAAGACACACCCTTCAACACAAAGGCTGTAGCTATTCCTTTTAAAAGAGGTTCTGTGAAAGCTCCATTGTGTAGCTCAGAGGAAAACAAAATCCCTTCCCTTCCAAACTTCAAGCCTTTAGAAATAATGCAACAAAGGGCTTTCTGCTGTGTCTCTTTTGGAGACTTAGAGCCTAGCTTGCGCAAACCATCCACAAAAATGGCCCAGGAGAGAGGAGCACCTTCAGTATTGGGGCAGTCCAACCTCGAGATGAAGCTCGTCTCTCCACACACTCCTCTAATGTCTTGGTGTCTTCTGAAGCTGTTAACTATCAAGGATGCTAACCTCATTGGACGCAAACACTAACAGTCTCCTTGTTCTGCTACAAAGGAGATTAAAGGGTTATAAGATCAGAAGGGGGAAAAAAAGAGCCACTGATTTGGAAAAAGAAAGATGATGAAAGTGATTTTCTAATGGGTTCTAGCTTTAATGTTGTTGCAGTCTTGACCTCAAAAATAGCTCAGAGCCTTAGAAGAGGTTAATCTCCAGGCAGCTCATGCGGCCACCAGCAGGTAGAGCTGAGTGGCCTTCAATCTGATGTTTGCACCAATACTGAAATGAGAATGTAGCCTACTTGGAAAGCCATTTTGTCTTTGTATACACGGCGCTCCTGAATACTGACAGGAGAAGAAAACAGAAATGGCTGGTGTGGCCCAAACAGTCCAAGGAACTTGATATATTCATGAGACTATAGAAGTACAAACGGGCAAACCCGCAAGAGCAGCGGGGCGGTAGGAGAGGACAGCCACCAAGCATGTTGAACATGAGATGACCCATCCATCCGTCAGTCAGGAGGTATGTTTGTGGAGCAGAGCATAATCCTCTAAGAAGCCAACAACATGGGGGGGGGGTGCATCTTTGACTGTTTCATGGACTCAGAAGAACAGTAACCGGAAGAGACTTATCTAGGAAGTGCCTGCTCTGAAACAACAATTCAAAGCGAAGAGCCTGGCTCTCCTATTTACCTCATTTAATAACACACGCGACTACGAGATTAACAATCTTTTTCTCACTTACCAAATCAGCACAATCAAGAGGAGAAATGGAAGTCTCTGACCCAACTGAAAAGAAATGTTGTTTTTAAAGGTCAGAGGATCATTACATAAACCAAACAGACATCCCCACCTTCTGTCCCTCCCATCTCCAGGCTCCTTAAGGTCAAATTCTCTTCCTTCAGATAGCTCCACTTCTAATGCCATGGGACAACACCTGTGATGCAAAGGATACTTCCTTCTAAAAGGCCCTTCACCCTCAGTGACCAATTCTTGGTACAGGAAACCCTAACTTAACTGTTCCTCAAACTAGTTTTCATGAATAACTTCTTTGCTTCATCCTTAAAAGCCTGAATTCCAACTGTACTGTTCGGCTGAGAAACTCCCAAATCCATTGTCTATGTTTAGCAATGTCTTGAAGACATACAGTCCATGCTACAGATCTGGGAAACACACAGAGGAACGAAGAAAGGGGTGGTATGGACACATCCTGCACTTTCTCCACCTCAACACTAATTTTCATTGATGCCATTGTCCACCCACTGGTGCTAAGAACTTCGGGGTCCATTGTGCCCCAGGTTTCCCTTCTGGGGAGGAAAAAGCGCTTGGAACAAACCACAGTGTCACTGAGGCTGGAGGTGTCCTTGCCGCTTCACGGCCTTCTCAAGAGCCCTGACACTTTCAACCCTTGTCCAGGTTAGCTTGGCCAATGCTCCTCTTCTCGCTTGATGGCCAAGAGTAGAAGGTGGTCTTTAACTGCCTCCAGGAAGTGTCCAAATGAATACACCCAGGCTTGCCTGTCTAATCCTCTCTCTAACCACAGGACTGCAGAGCAGAAATGAAGCTGCGAAGCCCCACAGCCATGTGATTAAGTAGCAACTAATTATAACCTTCAAAGCCTTTGAGAACCAGATCCAGATATACCAGAAGGTGCTCTTTCTCTGTCCACTCCAGAAACCTACTTTCATTTAGAAGATAGCGAACTCCCCAGACCTCCTCAGTCACAATTCTAACGAAGGGCTCGAGGTAAGGCCTGCTATTTGTCCTTGCTTCTCTTACTTTCCCCTGAGGAAAAGTGTGAGTCATCCGAAGAGAAGATAGGCAATAGAAAGGATGCATAAATCTTCCAACAGTCGGGCCAGAAATACAGAAAAATCAGCAACCTAACCACCACCCCGAAAAACTGTGTATTTACTGGTCAGAGGCTATTCACACAATGAGGTCAACGGGCTAGGAGATGGAATAGACTGATATTTCTAGTAACAAGCCCAGAACCTAAGAATAAGACAGAGACGTCAAATACTAACTGACAAATTTGTGAATTCGGGGTTGTTACTCTTGGCAATGAAGGATGTTTTGTGTCGTTATTAATCATGTGAACTTGCTGGGGCCAAAGTGAAAGGTCCTACTTATTTAAAACCATTGAAAGACTCTTTCTCAACAGTACTAATTGGGCTGAGGTGGTATCTCTTTCAGAAACAGTAGTGAGAGAATGCAGCTACAAATACAGATTGTCTCATCATATAAGCACATATTTCATATGCATATTATAGCTATATGTATATTATATGAGTATGCATTTGCAAACTAGCTAAATTTTTGGTTGAACTTGATCTCTGGTGGTTTAGCAAGACCTAGGACAGTCCTATTCTGAATCAGCACAACTGGTATGTGTGTGCCATGCCCTTGTTAGTTAAGAAAACAGCAACAAAGGAGGCCAACACCGGGCTCCCATCATTGATCCCACAGCATTCGGTAGTCGTATAGATCGTGGCTCAGCATGTGGTGTCTTCAAATGTCCTATCAAATGTTTATACAGTTTGCTACATGATCTAAGCAGCGCTGTGTGCTCTTGGCAATTTACCACATTAACGGAAGGTTTAACTTATCAGGGAGGATAAATAATTAAGGAATTCAGAAGGGAGACACAGCTGTTCTTGAAAAACAAATTTTGAGAAGAGAGCAATTTGCAGTCATATACATAACCCCCCATATGAAACCAACTGAAACAGTAGCAGGAAATACTGAGACCAAATCCTGCCAATGCATGCAGCCTCTGTGGTACATGACCAATCTTGCCCATCTGCAGGACCTTGTACACAAACACAACGTCTAAAGCAAGCAATCGGCAGATTAACAGCCCAGTCACCTTCTGCACAAGGATGAGAGTCTCCAAGTTATCTCTTATTTTAGGATTGCTTTGCTAAATAAAGTTTCCAATGTCATAGAGCATGCCAGAGTAATTTCACAATGAATACCTGTGGAGGTCATCATTAAGAAGAGATGAGCATCAAGAGACGTACTTTGAGTAGCTAAAAAAATGTCAGCTATGTAAGCAAGAAGTGATCCTGGCTGAGCAACCTGTTATGAAAGCGGGTAGTGAGTATCTTGTACAGAAAGATACTAAGGACCTTGTGGAGAATTCAGGCATTCCTTTGCAATGATATAACGCTAACTGAGGCCAACCAGCCAATAGGCAGTCTGCCAACACTCCTGTCCTTAGCAAAGGAAGCCTGTGGATTGAACACAAAAAAGAGAGAAAGGAGGAGAAAAGAAAGGAAGGAAGCTGGGTGGTGTCTTAGCAGCTTTAGACTTCACTGTCCATGGAGACGAACCTGTTGTTCATCAGGTAACTCTTAGTTCTGAGAAGTGTCTGGGGCCATTTTCTTGAGATGTGGGTTAGAAACAAAATGAAGACGCCTCTCCCACACTAAAATTCTCAAAATGCAACCAGGATAAAAAAAAAAATCAGAACCTGGCTCATCATGTTCTTTCATATAACGGGAAAATGTTCTTGGTGTCAAATAAATAAATTAGAAGTGATGAGGCCAGAAGGATTCCCTGAAATGCCAGGGGCTCGCAGGGAAGTTCTTTGAAAACTTTGAAGCCATTCTTACCCTCGAATTTCAAACAAGAGAGAACTGATTTCTTTTTTCCAGAGCCAAATCTCACCCAAATGGCAGAGATAGGAAATCACGGTGTTCCTTTATAGAGTCCTCAGAATGCAGGCTAGGTTTTCTAAGCTCACTTTCCACACTATAAGGACTCTCATTATCAAAATTGTAAAATTAAAGGGAAGTTGCAGACAAGCTGCTGGGTTTTCATTGCCGAGCTGATTAAGACACAAAGTAAGCAGAACCCTCCGTGAAAGCCATCTTCCAAAACCAAAAATGAGCATTCCCTCTTTCCTTAGCGGCTTGCCAGGCCAACCAGCCTTGGACATTGGATGAGCCCTCACAGCCCGAATTGCTCCTGGCTCCTAAGCCCTGGTCACACACAGCAACATCAACTCTCCATCGGGTGTCAATGAAGGAAACCATCCTACTGTGTATCTATTGTAACTCGAAGGCAATAATGGGGAACGGGTGGCGTATATAAGAAAGATTTGTCAGAGCAACTCCTTTTCTTTGGGGAAGGACCCACACTCCCAATCTAACCTCTTGGGAGATTTGTTCACTTGCTGTTTGCTCAAAAAATTTGGACAAGTTCATGTGTGACATGGATGGGATAGAAGATCATAAAGACCACACTTTCTCTTAGATGTGGAAACTCAAGTTTACCACAAAGAGACAGATCCTGAGTAAGGGGTTGGGGTAGAGGTGGAGAGAAGACAGTTAACAGGGTTGAATAGAGTTGCAAAGATAAAACTTATTTTTTTCTGGTGCTAAGGATCAAACACAGGCTCTCATACATGCTAACCACTACTGTCTGAGCAACTTCCAGGCCCTGGGTGGAATGACTTCTAATCTTCCACATAGCACTGTGGGGGTAACTTTAGCTGACAATAGCTAATTGAAAATTCTCCAGTAAATAATAGGGAGGATTCCAAATGTTGCCATACAAAGAAATGATACAGGTAAAGCAATAGATATGCCATTGGCTTCAAACGGTTCGACATGGACATATTAAAAAAATTACACTGCACACCCAATAATATGTACAATCACTATGTGTCAATTAAAAGCATATTAATTTCTTTCTTTTTTTGTGTGTGTGGGGTTTGAGACAGCGTTTCTCTGTAACTTTGGGGCCTGTCTTGTAGACCAGGTTGGCCTGACACCCGCCTGCCTCTGCTTCCCAAGTGCTGGGATTAAAGGCATGCGCCGCCACCACCCAGCTTTTATTTTTTTTTTATTGATATTATTGAGCTATATATTTTTCTCTGTTCCCCTCCCTTCCTTTCTCCTCCCCTTCAACCCTCTCCAATGGTCTCCATGCTCCCAATTTACTCAGGATTTCTTAATAACAAAAAAGAAACCATCAAATTAGATACACTCTTTACATGAGAACTGACCTAAATCTCCGCGAAAGGGTTAGGCCTTGACACAATTGCCCTTTCAAACAGATTTCCTTTCACACACACTAAGCATGACAAAACAGGGCTGCTCAGAGATCTAGCAATGAGAGTGCTAGGCAATGTGATTACTGGAAAGCCAAGCCATGGCTGGGTCTACAGGGCCCTCAAACAAGGTTCAGTCTTTATTTACGAAACATTCTAAGATGGGGATGTCTGTTTGGTTCATATATTGATCTTCTCTTGGCTTCTACCATAGCAGAGCCCTTCAGTAGACTGTGTTCCTTCCTTATCAAATTAGCAGTCAAAAAAACAAACAAACAAACAAACAAACAAAAAAAACAAACCAAAACAACAAACTATTTATTTATATAAGAGACTAATGGATACATAATAAATGGGATTTTTTTTTCTCTTGTGGGTTTGTTTGCTTGTTTTTGTTTTGTTTTTGAGAAGGAGTCTCAGACTGGTCTTAAAACTCACTACAAAGCTAAGAATGAGCTTGAACTTTTGACCCTCCTGACTCTACCTCCCCAGTGCTAAGGTTATACTTGTGCACCACCAGTTTGGAACCAGGACTTTGTGCATGGCAAACAAGCCCTCTAAAAACCCAGTCACGAGGGGCCACAAGGAGACTGTCTCTGACAGCTAAGAAATATTTATTCGCTTACAATTTCCAATATATTTTTCACCACATCAATCTGCTCCACCCAACTCCTGTCCCCCAAGAACTACCAAGAAAGCTCAATGCCTGACCGTGAAACTCTATGGACTTTATGACCCTGTGGAAACACTACTGTGCTTAGACACTTGGCAAAGCCCCACATTCCAAAAATCTTTAAGGATAAGCCCCACTTCTGTCCAAAAAACTTAGATATGCTGTCTGATTCACTACTGTGCCATAAATGAGAAAGTTTTATGATTTTTTAAAAATGTTGCAAGATCCCTGGTGGCAGTAGGCAGCAGAAATGCTGTAG
>LOEQ01000124.1:742730-767793 GCA_001685075.1 Bramus lutescens | reverse complement strand
TCACTGGGAGTGGGCGTGGCTTGCCTCTTAAAGAGACAAAAACCATAACAATAATACTTTCGAACAAAATATAAACTTTTAACTGAATGATAATAATAAATGATTCTGTAATAGCTCCCAAAGTATACACAAGGTTAAAAAAAATCCTCAAAATATTTTAATAAAATGGCAAGGAGGCGTGAAGAGGGTAACCATATTTGGGTGAATATTCATAACCCATACAGAGTATTATGTAAATAGCTGATAGTGAAGTTAATAAAACTCATGAAAGGGGAAAAGGGGTAGGGCTGTGGCTCAGCTGGTAGAGTTCTCGCCTAGCATGCACGAAGCCCTGGCTTTGATTCCCCACACTGCGTAAAATTATGTAGCGGCACATTCCTATAATCTCAGTGCTCAAGAAGTGAAAACAGGGGAATAAGAAGTTCAAGTTCATGCTCCACTGGGTAGCAGGTTTTAGGTCAGCCTGGGATAATGAAGTACTGACAATAAAAAAAAAAAGCAAAACAAATAAATACATAATTACATGAAACTTCAGATAAAAGTATAAGTGCGCTAATTAAAATGAATGTTTAATTAGTAATAAAATAAAACAAATTATGTAACTTTCAATCACCAGAGGGAGGAAATCAAAGACAACGTGTATGGTGGTGTAAATGCAGAAGACAAAGAAGATTCAGTGGAAATAAAAACGGGAATGTAGACAGTTAACCAAGTTCAAGTGTGCGAGTTCTATTGATATGTGTTAATTGGATCGCCCCTTTTCTGGAGAGTATCCCAGAGTAGATGAAAAACTAAAACTATAATTGTGTTCTGCTTATAGAAGAATACATATAGCCAATGACACGAAGTTTGAGAGTGATGCCGTTGTATCAAGAAGGACAATAAAATAAATAGAGCCTCTCATTAGGATTATCCATGGCTAAAGTCAAGACAGAAACAAATTCTTTATAATGTAAGAGCACAATCCACAATGAGGGTTCACAATGAAAATTTGTGCCCACCTAACAGCACCAATTAGCCACCAAAACAATGGCAACAGATGTAAGAAATAGGTATAAGCATTTAATAGACTGCATGGAGAAAGACAACTAAGGATATAATTAATATCATTAATAAAGTTAAGAGAAACATTTCAAATTTAAGATCCTAGAAATAGAAAACACACTTTTGTGTTTTTCAAGTGTCTGTGGGATATTGACAGAGGATTTCAAGTGACTGTGGAGGCTTCTGGAAGTCCTTAATGCCCAAATTGAGAGGTAATAAATGACAAATCAAGAAGAGCATCTCTCATTCCTATTTGCAATGGAGCTAAGGGGAAAGGAGGCAGATTCCCAAGCACTCGGGGAATTATTTTTAATATTCTACTGAATAATTTCTCAGAAAATCACAAAATCTGAAAAGGAGACTATAAGTTTTAAAAGGGTACGAATCTAAATGTGGAATTTGGCAAAAAACAAAAAAAGGAGGGGGTAACTCAGAGGACATCTTGTAGTTGTACCAAAATTTATACATTGATAAACTACAGGGCTGGCAGTGTAGCTCAGTTGATGGAGTATATTCCTAGATGCATGAAGCCCTGAGTGCAACCCCTGGTACCATGCAAATGGGTTTGAGGGCGTACTCCCAGCACCTAGAAGGTAGAGGCAGGAGAAAGAGTTCAAGATCATCCTTAGCTATAGTGGCCTGTGGTTGTAATCCCAGAACTAAGGAAGCAGAAGCAGGAGATCGGGGGTTCGAGGCCAGTCTCTTGCTAAGCATTGATGTTAGAGGTTATTGAAGGCTCCAGGAGATCCATAATCCAGCAAACAAGAGTAGATGAAAGAAACCAGGTAAGATTTCGCACTGTCTGCATGCTGTGGAAATACTGACCAATAATACATTTCTATCAGAAAAGAGACAGAAAGCTAAGTAGTGGGGGTGAGGAGAGATTACCTTTGTCCAATCCCAAGAAATGATGTGAAATTCTATGAAACGAGCTGAGGAATTTAGTCTTTACAATGAGTAAAATACATTCACAATCCAGGGTAATTTGGTGAGAAGACTAGCCATCGGGGAATTTCAACTCCTTATTTCAAGTTTCTCCTCCAGCCACCTTGCATTCCATTTGTAACCTGGACCTCTAGGTCTCTAATAACCTCATCATCGCAGAAAATCTGTACTCAGATAATCTAGTCTTCAGGTCATGAACATGATTTTCAACTGATACCTGTTAAACCTCAAGCCTCAACCAACAAGCTGCTACAATCCCTTTAAAAGGCTTTGATTTCCATGAAAAGAACAGTGATACTCCAGTTCCATCTTAAAGTGATTCAAGAAGGTAGAGGGGAAACTGGCAAAAGTTCACAATCCATTTGTTTTTCCTCTTATCCAGAACAGAGTAGATGAGAATTGTCCTTCAAATTCTCTTTGCATAGCCTCGAATAGGTGACTCAGAAAATTCAGCTGGAAAGCCAGATGTTTGCAGAGCCAAGTCTGTCTCCACTCCACAGTGCCTGGTTTTGAAAGAGGTGGACATTTTCCATGGTCTTTGTCTGATCCTCCTGACACTCCCCTCCCCACCAATCCTCCCACAAAGGAAGGTACACTCCCATTTCCCATCTAAGTGATTACCAGACTTGGGCTCCTGTTCCTTCACTGCTTCGTCTGGAGTTCCCTGATAGTAGACAGAATAAGAAACCCTGACTAAGCTCTAATCTCCGTAACCTTGTGTTTTGTTTTTCTGAGCCAGAGTTTCTCTCTTGTAGCTTTGGTATCTGTTCTGGAACTAGCTCTTGTAGACCAGGTTGACCTTGAACTCACAGAGATCCACCTGCCTCCTGAGTGCTGGGATTAAAACCATGCTCACCACCGCTCAGCTTAAACTCCGTAGCTTATAAACTATTACAAACCCAAAACTCTTCAAACCTCTATGTCTTCACTTACGCAAGGAGACGCATGTCACAGGGCTGCTGTATGAAATGATCTAGATAATGAATATAAAGCTTTTCACATCATTCTTTGGCAGAAGCAAAGACTAAATTATAATCGCCATAATTACTATTATTTCTTTTTAAAACAGCTTCTGTGCTCCTTGGATTCCAATCCTCTACCACTGACTTTTCTTTTCCATCAGCCAGGGTCAAGAACACCCTTCTCAAGAGGAATGATAGGCTAGCCTGATTTCAAACCCTTGTTTATGCAGGATGCTCCATCAAAGCCCATTTTCCTTAAAATAACTCTTTCCCTGGACACCTTAACTCTTCAGTCTCCCAGCACTATCAGTTTGCATGTTTCCTTCAGACTCAATTTAGAGCATAGCTTCTCAACCTCAGTACTCCCTTGACAGCGGAAGTCAGATCGCTACTTCTTTGGAGGGTTCTCTGGGCACAGAGGACATTAGCATCATTCTAGAAGCTAGCTACTCATTAGATGCCAGGAGCACCTACATTTGAGCCACGAATAATAAGCATCATTACGTCTACTGATCTCCCCAAAGACACCACAAAATGCCCCCAAATAGGGCAAAATAATTTCCAATTGAGTACCATTTTTTTTTTCTACAAAGCCCTTTCTGGTACCCCAAAGCTATGTTAAGACTGCTTCTAGGTAATCCTGAATCTCACAAGCGTTTTCTCCACAGCACTGTCTACCTGTCCTCACCACACAAACACTGAGTTCCTTGAAAGCAGGACTAGAGCTGATCAATCCCAGCTCTAGCTGCAGTCTAGAACCTGCGTTTTGTCCCTCGATCATGCAGAAATAAATGGGAGCTACAGTTTGATAGTAGGTTTAAGGGTAAACGTCACGCACACAAAAAGCAAACTTTGGTTTCAAGGAAACTTTGTTTAAAGAGGCACAAATGTTGGGAAATGCTCCTAGCACATTAAAGCAGACAGACAGGCTCTGTGTGTGTGTGTGTGTGTGTGTATTGGGGTGGGGGTGCAGAGCGGGTCACAGTAAGGCGCACAGCTAAGGTCCCATCTGGCCATGAATCAGAGGCCTGGTGACTGCACGCCATTCCAGAGCAGATCAGCAAAGCCTTTCTGAGGCCTTGTTCCCTCTCCTCAAGGAGGTGTCATCTCCCTCCCTCATCAATGCCACCCTTGTCTGAAGACTTGAGACACATTTGCACATTTGGCAGTGTGGGGCTTGATGATGTGTTTCTACCTCTGTCCTTCTTTCCATCCTTGTGCACATTACTCTGTCCCTTTATACTGCTCCTGCCTCTAGCAATGACATTTCAGACAAAGGGTGTCCTCACAAAATCTAACTTTACTCATAAAACATGACTGCATTCCAGGAGACTTGTCCATTTGGAGGATGAGACTCGCCGGGGCTGGAAAGGACTCATAACAACTCATTTCTATGGAGTCGCTCAAAACACAAAGTTCTGAAAAGATCCACATAACAAATTAAGAATGAGGTCACTGATAGACAAGGCTCAAGGCAGAGTAGGCAGAGCTTGAGTCACCGTAGCTGAGGACCCCAAATAGCTAGCTCCTGCACTCCAAAATCTTGACTTCCCCTTAAGGAATTTCTAAGTCGGAAAATACAGCCCAGTCTTTTACTATTAAAAACACAATAACACCCATGAGCATATAAATAGCTGGAGACACAGGCCCCAAGCCTTCAACCGTGAGTCTTCAGCATGGAGTTGCAAAGTACTTTCCCTTTGTCTGAACTGCAGCTTCTATAATGTTTGTAGTTTTTTATTAGTGTGTGGGTTTTACAAGCTGGAAAACCATTTTAAAGTTTAAGTGTTTTTACTAAGAACTAAGAAAACAAGCTAACTCAGCTCTCTTTGAAAAAAAAAAAAAGACAAAACAAAACAAAACAAAAAAAACTCCAGGTCCACAAATGGCTGGCCAGCCAGGCAGCCCACATTTTAGAGAATGTGGGGGTGTATGATCACTTTGGTGCTTAAATACTTTATGAGTTCACACAATAACAAAGTCATGTGACCAAAGTGGCACAGCCAAGACTGACCACAGAACACTAACTGCCTATTAGCAGATGGACCAACCTCGGTGCTCTGCTAGCAGGCTTCATAAACTTCAGCCCACACCAGACGTGCCTCGTAACAGAGATGGGAGGATGTAGAAGGAACACACAACTGAACTTCCATTTTAACCAATCAGTGGACTCCAGTGATCTATCTTCCACCTCACGCTCCGCTTTGCTTCATCATGCACATAGGGGTGGGGGAGGGGGTACAGAGACTCTTTTCTTCTGGGACCATATTCTTGACCATTTACCTCAAAACTCACAGGAACACCTTAAATGTCTCTCCAGGAAACCTGAGAAGCAATATTACCCTCTTAAGCTATGTGGGACAGCAACCACGCTCAACTCATCCCACAAAGGAGATCCTAAGATCAAGGCGGGAAATCTGAGATTCAATGAGGTCAAGCCTGGCTTTGAAGTGTCATGTCACTGCCAAACTCCACCCCATCTCACATTTAGAGACATTGAAGAGGGACTCTTTGACCTAGAGCCTCTCTGCCTTCATTTAAAAAAGTAAATAAATTATTTCCAATTGAGCCCAAACTGATGACTGTGCCAACACCATTCCCTTATAGAATATGTATGGGCCTGTCAGAATAGTTCTAGGCATGGGAAATTTTTTTAAAAACGCGGAAGTATGAGGAGGGAGACAAAGACTGGTTTAAGGTGTACCTTTTTTGGTACAGAAGTTAAAATATACTGAGGTCAAGACCAACACCCAAAACATAGCAAATGAAGACTTCTAAACACTCATAAATAAAGTATAGATTATGATGGGTACACCTTCCCAATACAAAGGCAGAGAGAAGGGTGCCAATCTGGGCAACTGGGAAGAGAAACGCCATGACTGAAGGTAGGAGGGTGGGTTTAAGGCTGAAAATTCTTGAGGCTGGATGTGGTAATACATACCTGAAATACCAGCAACTGAGAGACTGGAGGCAGGAGAATCAAGGCCAACCAGGGAGTTGAAGTTGGACTCTAAAAGTAAGAACAAAAATCCAAATCCAAAAAACACGAGCAAAATGTTCTTAAAAGACAAAAGGTCTTGCCCGGGCAGTGGTGGCACACACATTTAATCCCAGCACTGGGGAGGCAGAGGTAGACAGACCTCTGAGTTTGAGGCCAGCCTGGACTACAGAGTGAGTTCCAGGACAGCCAGGGGCTACACAGAGAAATCCTGTCTTGGGAAGCAAAGAAACAAACAGCTACAACAAAGACTGAAGACCACAGCCAGGTCTGTAGCAAAGAAGATTAATAGGACCTAGTTCCACCATCTTGACCTCAGGCAAAATACCAAACACCGTTTGTTCACCCGCAGAATGGGACTGAAGAAGATATCATCTACACGGTCTCAAATGCCAGTCTCCTCTCCCACCCTATGTTTGGACAGCAACAGGGACCACTTATCAGTCTTAATTAGAGGCAAGTAGCAGAATGGTCCCTGCGTCCTGGAGATTAAAAGGCAGAGCTATGGAGGACTTCTGGAAGACACAGGCAGCCCAGGCAGCTGCCGAGATGCTTGTCCAGGGATTAGATAAAAGAAGTCTGGGTTAGAAAGATGCACTGGGGGCCAAGGAGAAAGGTGAAGCCTACAAGATAGTTAGAAAGGAGAATGCACAGAAGCTAACACAGGGTCAACTCCATCTGCTAACCAGGTCACCACTCTTTAACCTGTCCAGGGATGCAGCTGATGGACAGACGCTAACACTGGATCAACTCCATCTGCTAACCAGGTTACCACTCTCTAGCCTGTCCAGAGATATAGCTGCTCTTGTCTTTTTAAAATATATGTCAAGGGCTGGAGAGATGGCTCAGTGGTTAAGAGCACATTGACTGCTCTTCCCAAGTTCCTGAGTTCAATTCCCAGCAACCACATGGTGGCTCACAACCATCTGTAANTCTACAAGAGTTAGTTCCAGGACAGGCTCCAAAACTACAGAGAAACCCTGTCTCCAAAAGCAAAGCAAAAGAAAACAAAACAAAAAAGACAGTTTGAAATAGTTCAGGCACATAGTTGAAAGTGTACCGTTCCATGAAAACTATATTCCTGTATATTTCCTATTTAATTAGAAAGGAGAATTAGCTAAGTCAACATTGCAAGTTGTGCACACACACAAACTTTCAAAATTTCTAGGAGCCAGAAATAGGTGTAAGTATCCAAAATATTATTCCACCAACCAGTATAAAGACATAATATAGATATATATATATATTAGTAAGTTTCAAAATTCAGTGTATTTCAGGCTTAGAACAAACACATCCACCCAGACCTGGCACATTTCAAATGTCCAACAGACACATATGCCTCAGGACCACCATAATGGACACCACAGACCAGCAGCCTTGAAGGATCCCATAGAACAAGGTACTTATTCTAGAGTTCTCATGGGTCCTCACCTTGCAGCAGTCACCTCAGGGAGCTAAACTTCTGGAGAGATTTAAAATGCTAATCTAATTACATCTGGTGACAGACTGTCTGCCCTGAGAAACATTTCCATTCTTCTTAAGATGATGAGCAATGAGATACAGATATTGTCTATTAAAAAATGGTATTTTACTTTATGGGCACTGAACTATTACTGTTATGCATCCTCTCTGTAATACAGAGGTCTTTTTTAAAGTGCAATGCATACTGCCATTCCATCGCCAAGCTGGACATTCTCAGAATGTGCCAACCCCAATACCAATTCAGTTGAAATCTGTCTTCAGCTCACAGGAGCTGCTTGTAGACCTTAGCACCTGGCTTGATTAGCAGTACTCAATGTGGTAGTCACAATCATAGGCTAAGAGCTCACCAGTCTTTCCCACATAACAATTGCTTAGACTTGCTATTACTATTGTTGGGAGGCAGAGATAGGGATGGGGTTGAGACAAGCTCACTGTATAACCCTAGTCTTACTCTGCCTTCTAAGTGCTGAGATCACAAGCATGAGCCTGAAAGCCCACCTTGATAAGACAGACTACTCGGTGCTTGCATTTCCTCCCCTCTAAAAAGTGGTTAAAGAGAGTAGTGTTTCCGGGACTGTTACAAGGATTAAATGAGGAACTATGGGAGAATTCTTGGGACACATCAATAATTCTTCACCTTTAATTCCATGGATTTAATAAACCCTCCGGAAATACTCGGGGTCACGTGTCTCAATCTCAAGCATGTTTCCAGGCAGCTTTGCACAAAGCGCACAAGCAGCCTGGCTTCCCATTCCCATCCTGATCCATAACACATCAGCAACCATGTGCAAGCCACACACAACCCGTCTGAGCCTCGGCTTTCTCTCGGGCTACACAGAAGTAACATTTCTCATTCGCTAACTAAGAATAACATTACAGTTGCATTCTCTGCAAAATGCAAGGAGGATTACATTAGGCAAACCCAGACGACAGGTGATCTGGCCATCAGAAAATAGCTTCTGAGCTAGGCACAGGAGGTGTCCCCCTGTCAGCTTTCCAAGCATTCAGGTGACTGAGGCAAGAGAAGAGCTTCAGGTTTGAGTCAGCCTACCTGGGCTGCATGGTGAGACCAAGTATCCAAAGAATGGAAGGAGGGAGGGAGAGAGGGAGGGAGAGAGGGAGGGATGGAAGGGTGGAGGGAGAGAGGAAGAGAGGAAGGAAAACAGTTCCTATCCTCTCCTTAACCGAGTAGCAGCTTCTCTTTCACTTCTCCATCTGGGCCCACTTGTTGCTTTAAACACATCAGTTTGGGGGAGACCTGAAGGACACGACTTCTGAGTGGAATAAAGGGTCAGGGAAGCAGTTATGACACACTCCTGGCTGTTCAGTGAGTAACTGTTACCTTACCAAATCACTGTCAAGTTCTTAATCACCACTGCAATCCATCTAAGCCACGGTAAGCCATGCCAGCTCCCAGCTCCGAGGACTAAGTTGAAGAGCGTGGAGATTTCCTTCCATGATGATACATCCTCACAAGGTTAGAGGATGTCCCCTGAATATCCCCAACTTCCTTTAAAAGCCTAGGAAGCATCTGTCGTTTGTGGTGAGTCATCCACGGTGTCCTGGAAAGGGCTGGTCAGAAGACAGGGTTTGGGTCTCTGTACTGGCATTCAACCAGCTATGTGACTTTGGGGAAGTTGTTTGACCTCTGTGGGCCACAGAGAGAACTTGTTTCACGGGGTGGCTGAGGAGTGTGTGTATTTATATACAATGTGTCTTGAGAGGCCCTGCTCTCATTTACAAGGAGACTTGCATATCAATACAAGGTGTGGATTCAGCTAAACCTTGCTTCCCTCCTCTGGTGCTTTAGTAGTATATTTTTAGGAATTGGAAGAGAGAAAGGAATTCTTGCTCTCTCCCACCTGTGTCATCCCCGCTCTTCTCACCCAGCTCCCAAGTCAGTAACTAGAGATCCAGACCTCGGACTGCAGAGAGCAGGAAGAGGATGAGGCCAAAGCAAGAAGCCGGGGGCCAAGATGACTCATGGCTGTGGAATCCATTAGCTGTGGAATGCTCCCTGCCTCTCTCCTCCATGGCAAGCTTCTGGGTTAGCAAGGTGCAGATAACTGACAGAGGAAATAAGCCCCTTTCTCTGAAGATCCAAATTAATTGGTACCTGCACACATACACGCACACATGTGTGTGCCTCCAGATCTACAGAGCACATTCATCTATTCAGCTGTATGGAAAGGGGAGCTGGCTTGTTTGGAAATAGAATGTTTGATCAAGTGCAGAATACCTTCCAGTTGTCATTTTCCACTGGAGAAATCAAACCTTACAAATCTTCAAAGAGGACAATCTTAAGAAAGGGGAGTCAGTGAAAAGAGGGGAGATTGCCCAGTTGTGGTAGCGGTCGTGGACAAACACAGGGCCATGCAGATTGCATGAGGAGGTTAATGGTGTCAGAACGTTTTGTTTAAAAAAAACAAATGGTCAAAAGCCTAAAGCTAATAAGGTTGCATTACATGCTCATATAGAAAACTATTTAATCTTCTGTCGGAGTTGCTCTTTAGTTAGACGGATGCCAGGATTACAGAACAAGTAAAGGACCTCAAAGGGGACATTCCAAATACCTTGTGCCTAGATTTTCTCACACTGCGATTCATATTAAAATTCTATTAAACCAGCGGCTAATAATTTCAAATGGCTCATTAGTTCTACCCATGACCTTGGGCCACTACCAATTTCAAACCTTGTCTTCAAGACTTAATCAACAATCCTGGATGGAGTCCTCTTCTCCTAACAGCAAATGCATTGAGGGAAGACCGGGGGCTGCACAGAGACTCCTTGTCGGGTGGGGATGTTTGTGATATGGAACCCAACCTAAAAACACCAATATTCCAGGAAGAAAAACTGAGAGTTTCTTCACTAGAGAAACATAAACAAAACAAACAAACAAAAATCTACAATGTTTTTCCCTCTTTTTAAAGAAAAAAAACTTTTTTTTTCTTTGTTTAGCACCAGAATTCCCAGATGGATCTCTCAGGACTCTGGAAAATTCTCTTGAATGTGCTTGATCAACAATGGGAATTCATCCAAAGGGAAGAAGCAAAAAAAAAAAAAAATTCCAGGAAAATATACCCTAAGCGCCTTCAGATAAGCCCAAGAAAACGTCCCCTTTTCTATAATGAAGGGCGTGGAAGGCTGAGGAGCTCAGAGAAGGGATTTCATTTTCAGACTGAAGACGACTCAGGGAGAGATCAATAACCATGAGCGGGAGCATGCCAAGACCAAAAGGAAAGTCCTTTACTTGGGCTTGGCAGAGAAAAGATTTTTCTCTCTCGTGACCATCTTAACTTCAAACACAGAAGCAAGAAATGCCAATCCACTCTGAACTTCTCTGGCTCTGGGTTTCCATTTTTTTCCACAGAGAAGAGAAAAGGCGGCCCATTGTGTGTCTCTGCCAACAGACAGGGAAGGACAAAAAAAAAATGTTCCTTCACTTCCAGAGGATGGAGATAACTCAGAGGAAACAAAAACAGTGTTGGACAGAGATTATTTTGAAACTAAACATTAGATTTTTTTTTAGATATGAAGAAAATCTGAGAATTCCAGAAATTTTCAGAATTCCCAGTGACAAAGCAAAGGCCTCGTGCTTTGTGGATATGGAAAATGCTCTCTGCTACTTTGACTCCTTCTTGTACCTTCTTTCAGGAGTTTTGTTCCAGGAAGAGAGCTCATCTTCAACTTAGTGAAAATATCAACCAATCTCCCCTTTCCTCGAAACAGATCCCCTCACTTCTTCAGCCCAATACGCTTTCAGTTCCACCTACGCCTAGTTCCTAACGCTCACCAAATTAGCTAAAACTCTTGAGTTCTTGTACTAGCCGGATTCTTTATTTAAAAAAAGAAAAAAAATTCTTCTCTCCACTTCAGGGATATACATTCTACGGACGCCACTTAGTCTTCAAGAATCAAAGTGGGCAAGTTGCTTGGATCATCTCTTTGTTCCCTGCGCTGGCGCGTCTCCAGGCAGGAGAATGCGGTAATCTCAAGATAATTGAACAACACAGTCTCTCGCTCGCTCCCCACCACGCAATATTGTTCAGCCTGACAGCGTGATGCAATTGACACAGGCTTTAGTGCCCAGGACAAAGGCAGGGAATGACCTCTAGAATTCCTTACCAGAGCACATGCCCTCTGACCCCGTCACATGTGACTACCCAAAGACATTCACCAGAGCTCTAAAGACAAACCTGAGTGCATCATTGGGAGTGGGCAATCAATTTTTTTTTTCTCATCTGAAATGGAGAATGTAAATGTAAGAAACTGAAGTCCAGGCCTGGTCATTCATGACTATAATCTTAGCTCTTAGTCGGAGGCAGAGGGATCCTTGTGAGTTTGAAGTCAACCTGGGCTACAGAGTGAGTTCCAAGCCAGCAAGGGCACAGAGGAAAACCATGGCTGCAAACAGAGAAAGGAGGGCAGAGAGGAACAAAGATGCAGTACTTTCCGAGTCATTTCATATGATGACTTGGGCTATACCCCAAAAGGATTCCGGAAGATAATTTGGAAAATTGCAAATCTAGAGGCTATTGGAAGGGGTATTGCAGATACTATTGCTTTATGACTGGGGATTTTTCCCCCTGTCCACATACACAGCAAAATTGAAGACAGTACACAGCCTCATCAAAGCCAAGGATGCTATTTTGCATCTTCCACTACCAAAAGAGTAACTTCTATCACTAACCATATTTTGTAAACTTTGGGGCAGATCATCATCTAAGAATGCTCAAGTGAGCCAATGAGAATCAATGAGTCTAATCTGAGAACCCTGAGAGCAAATCAGACAGGTGAGGGAAGAGTATGAGACCAACATGGGAACTCCCTGCGGTCCAAAATATGAATTCTCAAAAAAAAAACCAAAAGGTCATGCCCATTATTAATCCATAGATGCCATAGTAATTCTACATTTCAGCCACTTGAGCTGAACAAGTCTAAAAGGATAGCCAGGATGTCCAAGCAACTTTATTTGGGGGAGCTGATCACCCGCAATAAAGGGTCAGATAGAAGCCAAAGAAAATATACCACAATGTACCACGTTTATGTGGACAGTAGGTTATACACCTGGAGGACTGCAGACGTAGATACTAGATTATGGGGGCAGACTGAAGGTTTTCCATTTCTGTAGAGGCAACATTTGCCACAAACCTGGAAGATAGAAAATACTCAGCTACCTTTTGGTGGTTGGAGGGCAGGACGTAGCTCAGCGGTAGAGCATCTGCCTAGCATACATCAGGCCATGATTTCCAAGCCTGTCACAGACGGATTTAATTAATTAATTAACAAGTAAATAAACAAACAAACAAATGAGAGAAAGGAAGAAAGGGAGGAAGAGAGTGAAAAACATGAAAAATAAATAAGCCTGACATCTAGCTTCAATAACAAGGAAACAGGCTCGCTCTCTTAAACTAACCAAGCATAGAAATCCCGACCACAAACACAAATCAAAGAGCGGGGGGGGGGCACCCCGCTCGGCAAAGAGAGTTCTCCAAACTAGCTCCTTTTCGACCAGTCTTCCCTGCCCACTGCTGGTGTGACTTTCCAATCCAAAAGAGGGAGCGTTGACAGCCACAGCCTGAGCTCGTTAACCATCACCACTCTCTGAACTTCCAGAGCACCAGGGAGCAAAAGAGACACCAGAGTTTCACAAGATAAGTGGGGGGGGGCAGCAATTTCGGAGGTCCCCCAATTTAAAAGGGGTAGGGAGGAAGAACGCGTCCATGGGGTAGATGTACGGACTTCCACCTTGGTGCCCCATTAGGCCACTATTTGAAAAACCAGGTGTGTACAATTTGCTTATTAAAGTTCTCACCCTGGGGCAACTGACAAGACTCATCAGTCCTGGCAGACAAGTGCTATGACCCCGAGGCAAGTTAAAGCAGATCCAGAATATTTTAAGCTAGAAAGAGAATCTTTTTGTTAAAGGGAGCAGGAATCATTCCACCGAAAACAACTGTTGGGGAGGAAAGGGAATTAAGAGTGGTTTGTTCCCAGTTTTCTGTAAAAATTATACCATTGTCTTCCAAAACCGGCTCAGGATTAGAGAGAGGTTCCAGAAGGAAAGAGAGAGAAAAATAATCTGTATTCACGATTCTGCAAGAAGTCGTTCAGCAGAAGGCAAAAGCCCGCCATGGTCTTAGAACTAACACGTTGTTGCTATTTTGGTTTTCTGAGATTAGGTCTGATTCTAGAGTTCAGGCTGAACTAGAACTCACTATGTATGTAGCTCAGGATAACCTTGAGCTCATGGCGGTCTTCCGACCTTGGCCCCAGAGTTCTGGGATGCTGGTGTGAGCCACCACACTTAGCTTGAGCCAAAATGTTTAAACACCAAGGCTGCTGGGAGAACGAGAGGCAAGAAGCTGTCTCAAAACAATCACTGTGGCATTGCCTAGGGCAGTGGTTCTCAAGTGCTACAACCCTTTAATACAGTTCCTCATGTTGTGGTGACCCCCATCACAGAATTATTTTTGTTGCTATTTTATAACTATAATTTTGTTACTGTTGTGAATCGTAATGTAAATATCTGTTTCCTGATGTCCTTAGGTGACCCATGTGGAAGGGTTTGTTTGACCCCCAAAGGGAGAAATGCTGGCCTAGGGACACTGCCTGAAGACACCAAACCAATAAATAATCCCAGTTTGGTTGCCAGCCCAGCTAACTGGGACAAACGGAGTCACCTCAGTGGGAAACGACAGTAGCTTTTCCTGCTATTATCAGCAGCGTTCATCTCAAACTGGACATTAACAGATTGCTCTACCTGTGAAACACAGCTCCCTCCCTGCTAAACACTAACCCTATTCAGGCCAAAGTACAGGTTAGGGGTTAAAGAGGATAAGGGCGAGGGTTCTGGGGATAGGTATCCTGGAGGCTAGAATCTATCAATTATCACATACCTCACTCACATTGTTCTAGACAACCACAAATCCACAGCACCCCAGATTGCCAGACATATTGATCCCCTACATCTGTTCTCGCAGCAGCTCATCTTTGGAAGTTGAAAAGAATCCCAAAATTATACTTAATGTCTAAGGGTCTGGTTTTAAGAAAATCTCTGACCAAAGTCTTTTCCTCATCTAAATTGACCAAATATGTCATGCTAAGGAGAGCCCCAAAAGGCCTTCTCAATTTTGGCTACATCATTTCTAACTACATAAAATTTATAGATTCTAGCATGTCGTAAAGCAGTCATCTTCCCTGTGAACTTCTGGATCGACACTTGACTTGTCTCATTAAAATAAATTAGAAGAAGAGAGAAGGAAAAGGGCGCACGATGTGGGCTTGACTTTGCTCAACATCCTAAGAGGTTTTATGCAATTTAACAACTTAGTCACCTTGGGCAAATCTCTTAAGTGTTTTTGGATTCAATATCTCTGGCTATAAAAAGATTAAATAACCTCCAAGGTTCCTTCTGGTTTCAACACCCTGGTAACTGGTAGGTAAGCTAAGGAAACACCTTGCTGTCTTAGTTAGGGTTTCTATTGCTGACCACAGTAACTCTTATAAGGGAAAAATATTTCACAGGGGTGGCTTACATTTTCAGAGCTTCAGCCCATTATCATGGTGGGGAACATGGAGGTACAGGCAGACATGGTGCTGGCTACATCTCGATCTGCAGGCAACAGGAAGTGGACTGTGACAGTAGGAGTAGCTTGAGCATAGGAGACCTCAAAGCCCACCCCCACAGTGACACAAGACCACACCCACTCCAACAATGCCACACCTCTTAATAGTGCCACTCCCTTTGGGGGCCATTTTCCTTCAGACCACCACTCTTGGTGTAGTGAAGTGAGGATCAGGGAGCCAAGGTCCTAGTCTGGCCATGCATCTAGTCTAGTATACTCTTCCTATTGCTGGGACCCTTTAATACAGTTCCTCACATTGTGGTGACCTCCAACCACAATTGAATTATTTTATGGCTACTTCATAACTGTAATTTTGCTACTGTTATGAATCATAATAAATATCTTTTATGCAGGATATCTCATATGTGAACCCCCATGTGGGTCCCAGTCCAGGTTGACAAACACTTCTCTAGATGATTCTGACATTTTGAACCTTTTCTCTCTTTCACCTACAGGAGAGAACTCAGTAGCTGGCCTATGAGATCACTTCAGTGAAGGTACAGAGAGGCAGGCAAACCAGACAGCATCTAAGAATGGTCTCTAAGAAGATGGAAAGGCAACAGGGAGCTGGGGAATCCTCAGCAGCAAAGTACAAAGCGTGCTTCCTGGTAGCTGATAAGGCCCAGGTGAAAGCTATTACTGATTCAAACCCCCTACTTACCATCCATTATCCTGGAGAAGACACAGAGACAAGCTATTCCCAATAGCTTGTCTCTGCTCCCCCGTTAAACATTCGCTTTCTTTTTCTATTTTAAAGCATTTGGAAATAGGATGCCTCCAAGAACATCAGGTGAGAAGGTGTTTAGCTAGGGAGTAAATCTGATGTTAAAAGGGACAGCAACTATGGGAAAGTGCCACCTCCTGTCATTCACCTTCTCCCGCCCACTGCGGCGCTCTTGGCTTGATCTCCACTCTTTCCCAACAAGCCCAGACTAGGCTCCGAGTCCTCAAAATGAAGCTGCAGGCAGTTTCCACCGATCAATCAAAACTGGCATGTGAAACAGAAGCTATCTGCCAACACAGTTAGAGAGGAATAAGCCTGGATCACTAAGGCAGGAAGAGTGCAACTCCAGTTCAGGTCTCCCCGGCCGACTTCCCTACACCACAGACTTTGGACCAATCACTTAAGCCTTTTCAGAGCTGTCTGCAAACTGAAGGGGCTGGGTAGGAGGACTTCACGGTCCAAACACTGAGTTCACATTCTCTACCCAGGACAGTAAGTAACTCCTTCCCTTTCAACCCTCTCTCTCCTTCTGTCTTTCAGAGCCGGCACTGCTGTAAATTTATCTGGGAATCAAGGTTTAGAACATACTCCCGGTCTACATCTGGATCCTCAAGGCTGAATCCTGGCATTTATTTTTAAAACCAGGATCCAATATCATTGCCAACATGCAGTGGCTTGACTCCTGAGAGCTGGGCACCCTTGAGTCATTAACAGCTTTCAAAATGGACAACGACTTCACACAGCTGAGGAGAAATACTTCAAGCTTTAAATCTTTGGATTTACGAGAAACATAGTGAACTCAGGAAAAGATAGAGTCTAACGCGACCCAGTGAAGAAGCAGCTTATTACCTCCCAACCCCCGTCTCTTTTATTAAGTCACTAGTGCTGAAGAGTCCTTATGCAGCCTGTCAACCAAAGACAAACAAACCCACTTTTCCTTCTCTAGGTGTTGGCTATTATTTTTAATAAAACAAATAATTCGACTGTTATTTCATTCAAAACAGGCATCACACAGTTTGTAGGCTACTGTGTGCATACTTTACCTTTTCCTAGGGAACACAAAGCCTCCGTCTATTTAGATGAGGAAGCTCCCAAAGAGCAAATAATTATGACAACATGACTCTTTCTGACATCTGCTCCTTTTCACCAAGTGGTTTTACACGAAGATGGGGGGCGGGTACAGGTGGGTACTGGCAGCTCTCAGACATCAAGGAGACTCCAAAACACCAAGCAATCAACACCAGTCTCATGAGTAGAATGGCCATGTCAAGGTGTCCTGTTCTCAAGTCCTGATAGTCTCATGGGCTCCGCACCATATGCCTACGGAGTGACCTCATGCCGACTTCGGCTTGGGAATCTGGAATGGGACAGGATCGTTTGCCACAGTGATCTGAGTCACAGTTCAGCAACATGTCAGGGTTAACAAGATCACATGTTCAGCTGCCACTTAAAGCCTTGGAGGCACTTCAACCTCTTAACTCGGGTAAGCATTAGGAACCTAGTAGGTAGTGTCCAACTCCTCAAAATAACTTTAAACTATACTCCCTTCTTGGAACTTCTAAGCATGCCAAGGACATGACCATGAGTGCTCGGGCTATGATTACTGCCTTTCTGTTACTAAAAGTGACTGGTCATCAGATAAATTTCTTCAACTTTCTTCTAGAAAGTTCTTCTCAATTGTTTCTCCTCTTCTCAGACATCATTCTTCTTAATCCCTATGAAACTTTTAGCCTGAAAACAGTAAGTAAGTAGAGTCTTTCCTTTGATAACACATATTCTGTGGCCAACTCCCTGTGATATGAGCTTGATATTTCTTGTACCTGAGTGACTTCTCTTTCTGCTGAGATGAATGCACAAAACATCCTAGGGAAATATGGTGGCTCCACCCACTACTTTGAAACAGAATCTTCATCTTCCAAAGTTACCCCTTACCCTTTGGGGCAAGGTTTATTGAGCTGGCCCAGTCAAATCACTCTTTACATTAACCAGTAGGACAACATATCAGGCATAGCACTGGCCCTATGTCAGGCTGATCTTGCAACCAGGGTCACTCTGATCCACAAACAGTTCAGTTAACAGTGGCTTAATGTTAGAGGCAATGGCTTCAAAGTAGGCCAGGTCTGAAGCTATATGGAGAAAGTCAACAAGTGCATCTCTTTCTTAATTAAAAAAATATTTTTTTTATTTGGGTAAATCAGCAGCAACTTCTTTGTATTTAGATATTAACATAATGACTTCCCTTTGATTCTGCCAAAAGAATTAAAATGAAAAACATGCATCTACTTTTTTAATTGAAGAAGGCAGATTTTGCTGACATTGCTTTCAGGGTGGAAGAGACGAAATAGGGCAAAGGAAGAGAATGGCAAAGATGGAGCTTGACAGTGAATAGCCTGCCACCGCATTTCCCAAACGTAAATCATTCATATTCAGTACCCTTAAGGCGCCCTAAAGGGACTAAATTCCCAGGGAAGAAAATATGTAAGCTTATTATTCCATAGCGCCACTGACTATCAGCTACAGTCCTTCGCCTACTTCCTGCATGCAAGCCACTCAAACAGTGACTGCATCTCTGTCCCTGCAGGCAGGACTCTGGCTTCCAACACATTCTCTGCTCCCATCTTGTGCCTAGCAAACCTAGAAGCCCAGTTTCAAGAAACCTTTTCAGTTCCAAGTTCTCAGAATTCTGAAGATCAACCAAGCTTAGGGATCATAGTTTCATAGTGACTTTTAAAAGGAGATGCTCAACCTAAGCCTGTATGCGCACATGCTCTCTCTCCTCTCTCTCTCTCTCTCTCTCTCTCTCTCTCTCTCTCACACACACACACACAGTTCCTCAAACAATTTTCTTTATGAGCAGAAAGGCTTTTCCACTACCGCTCAGATATCCACAATTGGCAGCCTAGGCCCACAGATTCTTCACATTCTGAAGTTCGTAAAACAAACACTGTATGTCTGGTGTAAAGTTTGCTCACCAGCCCCCATGGCTACTGTGAGCTCCTCTACCCATCTCAAAGAAACTAGAGCTGCTGATTCCAGGTTACAGTGCTACATAAAAGTCAAAGGGGCCTCAGACTGCACTATGGACTCCAGCCAAACTTTAGACAAAAAGATTTACTAATCCCTTGTATACAATATAAAAAATAATAACACAAAAACAAAACCACCTGCCATTAGCCAAATCTAATCTAATCCTTCCTTGCAGTAGCAATTCTACTCAGAAGACTTCAACATTGATCTTGGCCTGGCTTGCACAATAAATGAACTAATGATACAGGCCCATGCCCACGGCACTATGGGAAAATGCACCTTTCTGCTGCGAACTGGGATGAAAAGCGAGGATTCAAACCAGAACTTGCAAACAAGACCGCAAGGAGGAGAATCTTTTCATTTCCACCCATGCACCGTTCAGCCTTTCCCAGCCCGGCATCAATGTGGCCCCCTGCTTCAGAAAGGCTTTGAGTTTCTGCTATTACCCTAGTCTCACTTTGACACATACTTTATATTAGAATGAGTTCCAGGAAGCATATGGCCAGAGAACTAGGTCAACCATTAACCAAATAACAGGAAACTGTTCTGCAGCGCACACCCTTCAAAAGCTGGCTTAATGAGCTGGCTCTTCAGAATATGGCCTTCCGTCAGGTTGGAGCTAACAGGATCCATGGGTTTCTTTAATGCAGCAAGGTCACCTATGTCCTAGATGGCTTCTGCACATACTAGACTTTCAACCGTCTAAACCGTTCCATTGAAAGGTTCAAGAACTGAAGTCAAAGGTTCAAAGAAGAATGTTTTCTGAATTCGCTTGACCGCCCGCAAAGAACGTCCACTATTAGCCCTGTTCTGACAGCCAGTTCTAACTCTGTCAAGGCTGATAGGAGATGCTCCATACTCATCCTTTCTCTCCGGAGCATTTCCCTCTGGGTTGCTTCTGGCGTCCATACCACCGTTCACATATGCCACAATCCACTCCACAGGTCCAATAAAGGCTTAGTTTCATGACGAACTACAAATGAGTTTCCTCTAGAATCAATCAACTATGGCCTTGAGCAACTTCATATTCTTGAGTATTGGATTTTCTGTTCTAGTGTTTGTGAATCAATGCTAGAAATATCTAATTTAATCATGAGCTGGAGGATCATGCTTCGTAAACCATCACCCTCAAATTAGTATTCATCTACGGCTACCAACAACCAATCTTTCCTTGGCCTCTGTAACCTAGATGGCTAACCACACATTCTGACTTCTGAAATGTTAAGTAACACGGATTTGTAGAGTTTGGGGGTTTCCTTTGTTGGAGAACTTCCATGTAAAGATAAATCTTCACTAACATTTAAAGCTGTCCGTCTAGTGTGATTTATGTCAGCAATCAAGGCAAAGAAGAAACAGAGATACTACTTTGTTTCACAAATCTAAATGTCTTCTGAAATACTTGGCTTACTGACCCATCAGAGGGTTTTTGAATACATCTACTCTAGGCACTAAAAACATCAGGGATATAGAGGTGACCCTGGGAGACACCCAGCCTGCCTTCCAGCAGCTTCTGTCTAGTTCTTTCAGCAACTGATATGAAAAACAACTTAACTGTTGGCCATCAAAGTTCATTTTGCCAAATGCTAACTATCAGTAGTTTTAAGAGTCATCGAGGTTTCAAAGAACGCGATCATAAGGAACGAACGGTAAGTACACTGAGCTAGCGGGCAAAGAAAGGGAGAGTCAAAGAGACAGTAAGATTGTTAAGTCATTTGGATCCTGGATAACCGCATCTCCCACTTCTGTGCTAGTCTTGGACAGTCTCAAGTTTTGTGTAAAGGTATTAGTAGCGTATGAAGCAATAGTAAAAAAAAATTACAGAATCCAATCTAAGGAATTTAATAAACAACCTATAACAGAATGTTTACGATAATGCAAACAGAGGTTAAGTTACTATTTTTTCTCTTTCCAGATTTCTCAAGCCGCTCTAGAATAAAAGGCATTGCTCGGTCCTAAAGCCAAGAAGTTAAATGTTTATCAGTCCCACCAATGGAGGCTTTGAGGAGCCCCCTGAAAGGGACTTCATGGGCAACTCAAGGGCATTCTAGTTGCAATCTCAGACAGGCATTGTTTAGTGTGCTCTGCCTACCGCTGTATAAAAATGTAAGGAAAGGAAAGGCAATTGCTATTTTTTATATGTCCACTATACGTCAAGCTCTGCAGTAGAGATTTATATTCATGATCTCATTTCTTTCCCCATAAGAACCTTAAAAAGTAGATTTTTCTTTTTTTCCAAATAAGGAAATTGGGGAACAGACTCTGAATCATTCACTCAAGGTCAATCCACGACTGGCTGCCTCCGGGAGCCTAAGATCTTCTCCATACACACCACAGTCCTTGCTGCCAAGGTCTTACCAGGGCTCCAGACACTGGTAGCCAAGTATTCTCTTCTACAAGGCCTTCCTCGTGACAGGTAGTCAAGGGTTCCTCCCTCAGAAGGGTTTCTCAGCGTACTGAAACACTGCTGACGTTGGGTACTGAGGGCCCAAGGTCTGAACTGTTCCTGAGATATGAAACAAGACAAACCCAGCGGGCACTCCTGCCAATAGCCGTCTTTACTCATCAGCTGGAACATGCCAAGACCTGCCTAGAATGACGCAGGAAAGGTCACCGTGGGTGATTCCATATACCTCCAGATTGCTACAAAATAACAGCTCAGTGCAGAGACAGGCCAATCCTTGGAAAGCTGCCAACACTGTTTCCTAGGCCTCAAAATTCTTCAGCTACTTGCATCCATCAACCTGAGTCCAGCTCAAGAGAGGCAGAAAGAAACTGCAGGTCTAAAGGTTAAAGGACCAGGAATCCATGAGCTCCTTGTATAGCGGAGGCCTCATCTTCACTTTGGCCTCTGGGCGTTCCACTGGAACTCACTAGGGCAACAATGTTTTCTTTCCTTCATTATCCTGAAGTTTTGACTGCAGACATTTAAACCAAAAAATTCTGATGAGACTCTTACGGTTATAAAGGACCCAGTTTATGCCATTAATAAAAACAGACCCTGACAACCACACTGCTGTTCTAGCAGCTCCATGGATAGATGTCGGAATGCTAAGATGGTGGAAATGTAAAGCTACGGAACAAACGAATGCCAGGTCCATACTTGGGTTGGGAGATGCGGCTAATTTTAGAAGACTGGTTGACACCAGAAGAGACAGAGCCGGATCTTGTCATTGGCTTAATGCAGCCCTCACAGCTACATCTAGCCAGCCCCACCTCAATGCTTTCTCACTTATGGGAAGCAAGTGACTAGGTAGGTAGCTGAAAGGAAGAATTGGTTCCTATGCTGAGATTCCCCACAAACTGTCCAGTCCCACTCCAGTCTCTGAACCAAAGGCGTCCCGTCATTGGTCAATAGTCAAAGATAGTCTCATTTAGGAGTCTAGGACAATAACTTTTGCGGTACTTCTACAGCTGCGTATCTGAGGCAGGTATTTATTCACAAGAGCTCTGAGAACCCTTCTGAGCAGGCAGCAGAAGTTGAGAGGACTACTGATTACAGAAAAGTGTGTCAGCCCCATTTCTGGGGAAGCTCTAGAATATTCCATGCTTCAAAAGCACACAAAATACAGTGTCGAACATTGTCAGGGTTGGGAATCGTATAGCACGGTGAATCCGCTATTCCAAGAGTCAGTAAGTGACTCTGTTCCCGTCTCAGACAACTGTGCAATCCCCTGACTGTCTGGCAATGTGTACTCAAGAATGTCAAGGTTTCAGGCTGGATGGCCTGATGCACTTGCTTATCAGCTTTGAGTTTAACAGGGGGAAACAATCTACCCCTCAAATTGTGGGAGCGTTCTTTCCAGAAGAACTAGACAGCCCTGATGGCTCTCTCCAACTACATAGCAATTATGTAATTGCTAAGCTTCTGCAGAATCACAGGAACCATTCCACAGCCTTCTTACGGGCTACAGCTGCAGCACAATGTTCAAAGATGATTGCAGCCTTTGAATGGACGGCCAGTCTCAAAGCGGAGCACAAAGGGACCTACAATGGAATTCCATCTCAAGCACAAAGATGTTCCTGTCTAATGAAGCCTCTCTCCTCCTCCCAGTCTGTGCAGCAAACTCTTGCCCCTGCCAGCCCTCCATGAGGGTGGACTGTGGCTTACTGTTTACGCTGACAGGTTCCAAAGGAGGCAGAGACACCAGCTGAGGCTTTGCCACAGACCATACACAAGATAATCATTTAACACGTAATGTGAAAGCTCCAGACAAGGACAAGAAGCAAAGGGGGCGGAAAGCATCTCCCTAGGCTTCCTGCACTGGCATGAAATGACTGCTTCCTTTCCTTCTGCCAGCTCCAATCCTTCATGTTGACATTACACATCCTGTACTGTAGATCCACCCCCATGCTGCCGCTTGCCCGGCTGAATTATCTCCTGCGTCACAGTGGTGGTAACAGAACTACTGGCTCAGCAGACCTGAGAGCACCATTTCAAATGCTTAATGCATTCAGCAACTGGACACATTACCAGTGCCGACAGGACGGTTCGTCTGTGGTCCTCTCAGCAGCCATGCAATACTTGACCTAACCTTCTGCTAACCAGATGGTCTGTTTGCCTCTTGGGACCAAACCATTAAACTTTACTTTATTAAATTCCATCCAAATGTGGGGACAGTTTACAGCAGCGTGTCTGGTTCATCTCCAACAGGGTTGCTAAGATGAAAATGACCTAAAAATAACTGGAAACTCTACTTCACACCAACAGAGAACAAGATCATTTGGAGTAAATATTTAAATGATCTGCCAGATTAGGAACCACAGCAGCGCTAACTGCATATTTAGTAAATTGTATTGTACACACACACACACACACACACACACACACACACACACAAAGAAATGAATGAATCTACAGTAGAAGAATCCACTACCCACAACCTAAGCCACCCTGCACCATGCCACAGGATCCAGGCTGTTTTAATGTGTCTGAAGACACATGTCCATCATAATCTTTCAATCACCCAAACAAAAAATCTAAACACAACTCTACTAGATAGATCCCATATTCCCTGAGCTTGATCTTCGAGACACACTACAGGTGGGCCTGGTATTCAAAAGAGGCTCAAAAAAAGGTTTCACGGATGGGTATATGAGTAGGCATAAATTCCTTTAAAAGAAACAACTCCAGTGTAGCACATCCCATTGAAACGAAGACAATAAATTCTTTCCAAGTCCATCGTCAACCCACACTGAGGCATGCATGTAAACCAGGTCTCGGATAAATGACAAGGGGTAAGCCTTCTGCACCAAAGTCATTGGGTGGCCACTCATTCATTATTGCAAACGACCAGCACAAGTGGCCACTTACTGGGCACCTGGCAGGGTGCTGGGCGCTTTACATACACTATATGCCTCTTAGCTTCCCACTAGAGAGAACGGAATTCTCCCAAGACAAGAAACAAACACGGAGACTAGGAGCCATTAGGATCCTGACCTAGGTTCACAAAGCCAGACAGTAAGGGGTAGGTAAGGGTGTGAGTTTAATTCTTAGTTCAAAGCCAACTATTTTTCTCTATAGTCACGAGTAAGCAGGAATCCTGTAACAGGTAATTAACTGAACACACGGGAATCCTCAAGACCAGGAAAGCAGAAAGCCTTTCCTTTCCACTCTTAGTCTTCAGGTGTGAGAAGCACCTCCTTGCCCGCCCACACTTCTCCAGGAATTGAGGGCAACTACATAAGAACTACTACCACAACCATGGCTGTAGCTCCACTCTTAGATTTAAGTCCACCTCCACGACAAACAAGTTTTCATCTGGGGCTGGCCAGATGGCTCAGCGAGCACAGGTGTGGGCTGCAAAGCCCAGTGACCGAGTTTCTTCCCCAGACCCCACACGGTGGAGGTTGAGAACTAGAGCTACATACATGGAGGCACAACATTGGTACATAGAAAACTAACAAATCCAAACAAAGTTTTTAAGAAAAAGACAATTCTCTCAAGGTGTGCTCTTTCACACACACACACACACACACACACACACACACACACACACACACACTCACAGTGAATTAACAAAAAAAATTTTAGTCTCACATTTACAAGAATCTTGGAAATCTCAAAGACCAATAACTACCAATATGACCATTTTCTCAAGCTGCTTTGGACACAATGTTTAATGGCAACTATAAAGTTTTTAAATAAATTTCATAACTAAAAAAAATCCCACTGACATTTGTCTTTCTGGAAAATTCCCAATGTAAAAATGAAAAGAAAAAATAAACTTTATGGGTAATTTGCTTCCCCCCCCCC
>LOEQ01000124.1:705368-716531 GCA_001685075.1 Bramus lutescens | reverse complement strand
AGAGAGAGAGAGAGAGAGAGCGCTCACTGGGGATGGTACAGGTCCTTTGAAACCTAGAAGCCCATTCCCAGGGGACACAACTACCCCAACAGGGCCACATCTACTCAACAAGGCCACAGCTTCTAATTCTTCTCCAGTTCCATTCACTAGCGACAAAGCATCCAAACATCCGAGCCTCTGGCAGTCACTCTTATTCAAGCCGCCATATGATGCAAAATGCATTTAGTTCAACTTCCAAACTCCCCACATTTCCCCCCATAATACAGCTTGAAAGTTCAAAGTCTCTTCAGAGACTCAGGGAGACACAGGGCAATCACTTCATTGTAATTCCCTGGAAATTCAAAAATTAAGTTACATACCTCCAATGTAAATGACATAGAATATGCATTAGTATTCCAAAAGGAAGGAATAGGGATATAGTGAGGAAATACTGGACCAAAACAAGCTCAAAACCTAGCAGGGCAAAATTCAACCAATGTCTTGGGTCAAAGGGCTTAGATGGATTCACTCTTCCAGATTTGCAGCCTGCAAAAATACATCTCTCCCTTGAGTTGATTCTACTTCCTCTGTGCACTTCTTGACAGATACACCTCATGACTCTAGCATCTCTTAACATCTTGGAGTCTCCAATGTCATCCAGAATTCACTTTCACAGCCTCATGGAATTGCCTCTCAGGGTCTCTATGACAGTATTCACTTGTATTCTTCGGTGGCTCTCCTTAACTACAGAGGAAGATTCCATAATTCTTTTACTTACATATACTTTGTGACTCTAAACCCAGAACCCTGTGGATGACACTGCCAAGTCTGATGATCAACTTGGGATGGGACTGAATCACATTTGTAGAACCTTTCCTTTGTTGTTGCTTTTCAGAAGCAGAAAACTCCTTAAGACGTTTGTTTTCATAAATTGGAAACTTAGCTGGCTGGAGTTTTACCCCAGTGCAGGTCAGGCATTGCCTTGATCTCCTCACCTCTTTCAACACAAACCTCAGCTACATTATATTTCCTGCTGCTCTTTTTCTCTTCGAGTTGTATATTTTCTATTTCTTTTTATCCTGCTTGCTCTTTTTCACTGTAGACCTGCATAAGAGTGATTACTATTAACCGTACAACAGAGTCAACATTAGACTGACTTGAAATCTCCTCTGCCAAGGGAACTGATGTGCTACTTTCCTATTTAGTCTCAGACAAATTCTTAGTACAAGGGTAGAAAACAAACCACATTCTTTGCCAAAATATCACAAGAATGGCCTCTAGATTAGTTGCTAGTATTGTACCCTCTGAAACCTTTTGAGCTGGGTATCTACAGGCTTCATAGCTCTCAGCACTTCTGTCTTCCTGGATCCTAGCAGGACTACCTATCAAGCTTTGCTTACAGGGTTCAACAGCATTCCTAGTTCAAAGTCCCCAAATCCTATACATTCCTCAAAAATAAACAAAACAAAACAAAACCCAGTGTGGTCAGGTCTGTCACAGCAATAGCCCATTTCCTGGTACCAACTTCTGTATAGTTACTGTTCAATTGCTATGACAAAACACCATGACCAAGAAAACGTATAAAAGAAAGCATGTAATTGGGCTTGCAGTTCCAGAGAGGTAGAGCCCACAGTGGCAGAGCAAAGGCATAGCAACGGGAATAGTTGAATGCGCTCATCTTAAACAGCAGACAGGTTGTAGGGAGAGAACATTGGAATGGCAGGAGCTTTTTGAGACCTCGAAACCCACAACCAGTAGCACACCTGCTCCAACACAGCCACCTCCTGGATTTCACCATCAGGGGACCACCATTCAAACGTCTCATCCTGTGGGGGGCCATTCTCATTCAGATCCCCAAGCACACACCTGAGAGTGAAGGCATTGTTTACTCAGTAGACTGCTTCCCAGAAGGTCCTAGATTTGGTTCTCAGCATAGTCTACACCAGATGTAGTAATAGTATGAGCTTATACTTCCAGATGGGGACAGGAGGATCGGAAACCGAAAGTCATCCTTAACTACATAGGAAATTCGAGGCCAATGTGGGCTATATGAAGCCAGGTGAAAGAAAGAAATACAAACAGAAAGGGGGCAGGGAAGATGGAGGAAGGAAGGAATTAAGGCAGAAGGGTGAGTGGACAGGTACGCTCAGACCTCAAATCCTTGTGCCTCTATTCCTTTCATTTTCCACACTGCTTTGGCTTAGGGTTCATACAGGGTATGCTAACACCCAGTTGACTTTCCTTTGCAGGCACAAACCAAGCGCTCATAGCTGATGCGATGCCTTTCAGGTGTCCTTTCTCCATAGCACAGAATATGCACGTATCCTCTCCTGTGTGCTAGGCTGCAGTTTTGGTTTCCCAGCAAGATGCTAATAACAGTCAGAGTTTTACACAAGTTCTCGGTTGGTTTTATGTGTCTACAGTGCACAACAAGTTGATTTCTTTGGCATGTTGACTCTGAACGTTGGCTCATTCTAAAAAGAGGTTTAAAGCGAGGGTTTATTTAGAATAAAGAGGAACATTTGAAAATAAAGACAAAACTCTAGCAATGAATACCTAGTCAGTTTCTAGTTCTTGATTTTGTTAAAACGGTGGCCTTTGGCAAACTGAATGTATGCTTTAGCATTGCCATTGCCTCAGTTTCCTCTTCTAAGAGAGAGGACTGAACCAAATGCCTGCAGAATCCCTATGGGGGAGAGAGGCATAGTAGTGCCTCCCTGTAATCCCAGCACTCAGGAGGCAAAGGCAGGACGATCATGAGTTCGAAGTAAGCTTCTGCTTCATGGTGAGCTAAGTCAGTCTAGGTCCCATGAGAGGCTCTCAAAGCAACACCACCAACATTGCTATTCGGGGTTTTTATAACATAGCAGTTTGGCAAGAGGAGGTTGGCTTTGTTTTCTGTTTGTTTGTTTGTTTGTTTTAAGTACCTGTACAGCACAATGCTTGACTAACCTTCACTCAGTTCCCCCACCACTCAAAAGCACAGGACTTTGGTGACTGCAAACTAATATGATCTGTGTGTTTATACCTTCATTGTGAGGCTGCATTGATGAAGTAAGAGCCATAAATTTGGAGTCAAGAGCAAGTTATCTAGTCCAGGAAATCAGACCCCAGTTATGTACCCATAACTTAAAAACATGCATCATTCTTTAAGCAAAAAGATCCGCACCCAGAGACAGAGAGATAGCTCAGTGGTTATGAACCCTGGTTGCTCTTGCAGAGGATCTGGGTTCAGGTGCCAGCACCTACATGGTGGCTCATAACTATATATAACTCCAGTTCCAGAGGATCTGATACCCTCTAATCACTCCACAGGCAGCAGGCATGCACATGGTACACATAAGTAAATGCAGGCAACATCCTCATATACACAGAATAAGTAATTACACAAAATAAAAATTAGAACCTTTCTGCTAGATGCGGTAGTGCCCACCTTTAATCCCACTACCGGAAACAGAAGCAGGCAAAGTTCTGTGAGTTCCAGGTTAGCCAGGACTGCACAGTGGGACCCTGCACGGGGGTGGGTGGGTAGAGAGAGTGTAACAGAGACACAGACAGAGGACCCGCCTTGGGTTGGAGAGATTGCTCAGCTGTTGAGAGCACTTTCTGCTTTTTCAGCAGACCGGAGTTCAGTTGCTAGCATCCAAGTCTGTTTACAGGTGTCTGTAACTCCAGGTCCAGAGGACCTGATACCCTCTTCTGGCCTCTACAGGCAGCTTCACACATGTACCCATACCTAAACAGACATACATGCAAAGAAATAAAATAAATATTTTTTAAAAGACAGAAGCGTAATTAATTCAACCTAAGTTTTTCTGTGACTCTTTATTTGCAGCTTATCATTTAGCTTTGTTATTCGCTAACCCTCAGCTGCTAGACAAGTAACAGCAGAGGAAAATGCTGCAAAACCAAGAATATTTTCTCAAAAATTCACAGTATAAAGGAACCGCAAACTTTTTTCTTCCTTGTGTTTGTATGTGTGTGTGTGCGCGCATAAATTGTTAGAATTAATATGGCTAAAATGCAGCCAAGACCAACATTTTATCTCACCTCGATTCTCTGCATTGCAGACCACCGCTGTTCATCTCTGTAGCTTCCGGAGAACAGTGTTTGACTGAGGAAGGTTTAGAAACCACTGTTCTACCCCAGATGAGAACACATTCTCAAGGAAAAGTGATCTTTTCCTGGGCTGCCTACGAAGTTTTGGAAGAAGTTCAGATCCAGATTCACTCTGGTGGCTGTTTCTACTGCAGTCCTAACTTGCCTCCCTCAGCATAGCTAATTTCCCTGAGCATACATTCGTCTTTCCCCCTCTTCCATCTGGTTATGACTGGCTTGAGTTATCAACTTGACACATCTGGGAAGAGAGCTGTTCAGCTGAAAGACTGCCTCCATCAGATTGGGCTCTGGGCATGTCTGGAGGCATTTTTTTAACAAACCAAACAAAAAGTTTGGATGTTTGCCTGTGTACCGCATTCATTACCGTCAGAAACCAGAAGAGGGTGTCAGATTCCCGGGAACTGGAGTGACAGGTGGTTGTAAGCAGGCACAGGGCTTGCTGGGAATTGAACCCCAGTTCTCCAGGAAAGCAGTCAGTGCTCTTAACTGCTAAGCCATTTCCCTAGGCTTTGTGAAGTATTTTCTTAATTGTTAATTGATGTAGAAGGGTTCAGCTCACTGTTGACGGTGCCATCCCAAGGCAGGAGAACCTGCGCTGTATAAGACCACTGAGTGGCCTGGTTGTGGTGGTGTGTGCCTTTAATCCCAGTACTTAGAGGACAGAGGTAAGTGGATATCTGTGTGTTTGAGGCCTTCCTGGTCTACAGAATAAGTTCTAGGACAGCCAGGACTGTTTCTCAGAGAAATCCTGTCTCAAAAAAACAAAACAACACAAAACAAAAGACAGTTGTTGGAGGAGGCTGCTTGTTGGTTCCAGGCTGCTCAGTCCCGAAATAATCACACAGAAACCATATTATTTAAATCACTGCTTGATCCATTAGCTCTAATTTCTTATTTGCTAACTCTTAATTTAACCCATCTCCATTAATCTGTCTATCACCACAAGATCGTGGCCTACCAGCAAAGTTTCAGCACGTCTGTCTCCAGCAGCAGCTCAATGGCTTCTCTCTGACTCTGCCTTCTTTCTCCCAGCATTCAGTGTAGTTTTCCCTGCCTAGCTCTGTTCCCCTATAGCTCAGCTATAGGCCCAAAGCAGTTCCTTTATTAACCAGTGATATTCACAGCATACAGAGGTGAATCCCACATCAAACAATTGAGCAAGCTGGAGGATGCAGCAATCTCCATTGTCTCTGGACTTTGAGTTCAAGCCCTAAGGTTCCTGCCGTCTTCTATAACCTGTGAACTGAAGAACTCCTTCCCTGACCCCAGGTTGTTTTAAGATGCTCAGTTTATTAGTAGAAAACAAAGGAGGAAGCCTCTCCAAGCATCCTGTCTCCCTCCTTTGCTGCTTTGTCCTGTAATCTCCCAGAGAGGAGATCTTATCTTTAGGTGACCCAAACTAACTAACAACTTACCCAGCCAACAGGAAAGTTTGCATTTTTCACTAAATTGTTTTGATGATGGGTCAGGAGATGGCTCAGTGGGTGAGAGTACTTGCTGTATGAGTCTACCTGGCCCTGATCCCTAGAAGTCACAGCTAGAGAAGAGAACGGGCTACTGGGCACTGTCCCCTGTCCTCCACACGTGTGCCTCCCCCCACACTCCAATAGTGATAAATTTTAAGTCAAATACTTATTTCAATGATTTTCGACTCACTTCAAGTTCTTTTCTGACCTCCAAGGGCCATTGGAAAAGCTAATTGTGTTTTCCATACATGAACATCTTCTGTTCCTTGGGAATGCTTAATATAGCTACCTTCCCCATTTTTTTTTTCCTCATCAAAAATCTCCAAAGTGATTTTTACAGACAGGATGGGAGGGGAAAAGACAAAGGAGGCATAAGGCTTTCTGAGGGGAAAATGGTAATTGTGCTTTTATTTCACATAGAGATGTAAATGGAGAAACAGAGCCTGTTCTGCATACCAGGGACACCATAAAAGAAAGCTTGATTCTCCCAGGTTCTTGGGCTGCCTTTCCTCAATGTCGGGGAGGCTCACAAAGGAATTACTTCTCTTATTGAAAAAGGAGGTCGGTGATGTTCCCCTTTGACTCGCTGTGGAGCTCAGCGTTTGAAATTAGTCAGGACTCTTTTCATGTTATGAACATGAAATTATAGTATGAGCTTGATAATTAAATTATGTCTGTGGATACTAGAATTGAATGATAAAGCTTTGGGGAAAAGGCCAATGATGGGACCAGTTATTACAGTGTCACTGGGCTACAGCCTGTACCCCAGATCAAGTAAGTAATCCTATCCCAGTCGCTGACAAAACGACAAAATTCAAGACACCTCCAGCCCATTGTCAGAGGCATGACCCAGGCACATAACCTCTCATCAAACAAAAGGACATGGGGTTTGGGAAGGAAGTCCCTGAGTTGGTTTAGCAGCATTTGCTGCAAAGACTAAATCTGAGTTCCATCCTCAGGACCACATGGTAGAAGGAGAGAACCAACTTCTGCAGGTGGTTCCCTAACCTCTACATGCACCTCATGGAGTTCCTACCACATGCACAGATACACGTATGGGTACATGAGTGCACATGCACAAGCACACACTTGCATGCACACCTAGCGAATACATAAGTAATAAGTAAATAAATACAGTGTATTATTGCACAGAATCTAGCTGGAGGCTAAGAAAAACTCTGCTCCACTAGGTCAGTAATAGGAATGCATGTCTGACATTTGTCAATCACCCTACAAGTTTTGACATGGGATTGATCTCTGTTTTATACTCTGAAAAACCCAAATGAAAGCAGTTCATTGTCTTGCCTACATATGGTCCTTCAACTGGGATTTGAAATCCAAACTTCTTTTCATGTTCTTGAATTTTTGAGAAGGGTTCTTACTATGTAGCCGTGGCTGACCTAGAATTCCTGATACAGATCAGACTGGCCTTGAGTGAGGAGAGAGATCCTCTTGTCTCTGCCTCTCTACTGTTGGGATTGCAGGCATGTGGCAGCATGCTCAGCTGACAACATCAGACAATGCTACCTTTTTCCTCCCTGGTTTAAACTGGAGACGCAGTATGATACATTACCACTGAGATGCGGTTTGGGGCTTGTACAGTTGGCTTTGTTGCTGGTGGTGCTAGTTTTGTTTTTGACAACAAGGTCTCACTTTGTTTCTCAGGCTGTCCTCACACCCCCGTGATGTGCCTGCCTCAGCTCCTGAGGGCTGGGGTTGTAGCTGTGAGTCATCATGCCCTCACCCATCTGCATGGATTTAGACTTATATTTTAAAGGCGTATAAATGGTAGCAAATACAGGAAAGTCTTTTTGTTCAGTGTTGAGCATCAAACCAAGGTTATTGGGCATGCTTGGCTGCCAGTGTACCCCTGAGCTCCATTTAAAGCCTTAGTTAAATTTGTTTTGTGTGTATGTGTGTGTTAAACTCATTAGCTATTTCCTTATGTTTCCACCATGTGTATAATATTAAAGAAGACTTTAAAAGCCCTAACAGAGGGGCTAGAGAAATGGCTCAATAGTTAAGAACACTTGTTACTCACAAGTGTTTGGATCACAGCACTCATGTCAGATGGCTCACAATTGCCCACAGCTCCAGCTCCAGGAAATCAAATGCCCTCTTCACCTCCACACATAGATAAAGATAAAATATTTTGTGGACAGGGCAGCATATACCTTTAATCCCAGCACTTGGGCGGCAGAGGCAGGAGGATCATGAGTTTAAGGCTAGCCTGGTCTACAGAATAAGTTCCAGGATAACCAGGGCTACACATAGAAACTCTGTTTCAAATTTTGTTTTGTTTTGTTTTTAAAAGCTCTGCTAGGTGTGATAGTATTCTCCTAGCACTCAACAGACAGAGGCAGGTGGATTTCTGTGAGTTCAAGGCCAGCATGGGCTACACAGGAAGCTCCAGGCTAACTTGGGCTACATAGTGAGACCCTGCCAAATAAAAGGAAAAATATTTCTAGTTTATTTATTTATCTACCTGAGAAAACTCTATTATTGGGTTTATTTACTTATTTATAATCAGTTTATTCCATTTATTTATTTATTTATTTATTTATTTATTTATTTATTTATTTATTTATTTATTTNTATTTTGACATAGGGTTTCTCTGTGTATAACTCTGACTGTCCTGAAACTCTCTTGTAGATCAGGCTGGCCTTGAACTCACATCTGCCTGCCTCTGTCCCCTGAATGCTGGGATTAAAGGCATGTGCCACCACCGCCCAGCCAGATTATTCCTTTTAAATGTAGAGACACAATGAGCATTAGGTCTTATGAACTATTTCATCATATTCTAAGTTTGAGTTCCGGTTGTTTTTCAAAACTTTCACTTTTTCTTCCACTCAGCGGCTCTTACAGCACCTGAGATTCAGACCCCCGTGGGCAACAAAGCCAGCCAGAGCCTTGCCACAGCTCCTTCTTTCTCCTCCACTTCCTCCTCTTATTTTTATCTTCTTGATCCTAGGTCTCACCCTATAACCCAGGATGACCTTCAATGTATTGTTTAGCCCATAGCAACCTCTCTGCCTCAGCTTCCTAAGGGCCAGACTTACATCAGCTTTTTAATTTTTGAAAACGTTCTGCATTTATTTAGGGGTTGGGCTGGGATGATGGGTTGTGTGGCATATGAGCACATGATTGGAAGATGATTTGTGGGAAGTGGTTCTCTCCTTACTCTATGTCTGCTTTAGGGATCAAACTCAGGGCATCAGGCTGTGTGCCAAGGGTTTTTACTCTCTGAATAGTTTCCTGGGTCATGATAAGTAAGTTTTAAAAATGAATTCTTCAATTTCATGACTTGGGTCAAAGACTCAGTTACTTTTTAGTGAATTCAGAACTATTATGGGCATGTTTTTGCCTTTTTCCTATTCTTTTTGTGATGCTGCGCCCACCTTGCCCCGCATCACCTCTCACCTCCCCCTTGGCCTTTTCTCTTTCTTTCTTCTCATATTTTTGTTTCTTAAGTTTTAAATCACCCTGTGCAGTGGAATTTCAATAACATCTTTTTTTCTTCTTTTTAAAATTTTGTTTTCCCTTTCCCTTCTAGGCCTCATTTATTCATTTTGCCTGTTGTGCCCGAGGCTCGGTTAGCGTTTCTGTCTCTTTATTGTCTTTACTATTTTCACGGCTGATACCTAAAATTAAGTCCCTTCGGTTTTTTTGTTTCTTTCTTTGTTATGGATAAAATTGTGGCGTTAAAAAGGCAGATGACCAGAGTAGCCACGTTGTGTTAAAGCTTGCTCCGACATTATGTCATCGCAACCTGGGAGTGCCGTGGAAGTGGTAAAAGGGAATCTCCCGGGTCTTGAGCTTTTGAGAATGTGTTTGGTATCTGTAAGCTGTGAGATTACTTATGCAAGAAATCTCCTCCGTCTGTGTTTCTGTAATGTGGGCACAGCAGGGAAATAGCCCCAAGAGTGTCTAGGGTACTTCCTTCATGGTTAGTATATCTTACCAGAAAATTATAAGAAATGCCTTATTCACAAAATGTTAGAAGGATTTCCACTAAGATCAGGGAATTAGAGGGTGGGAATGCAGTTCAGTGAGAGATCACTTGCCAAGCATGACAGAATGGCTTAGACCGTTGGGAATGTACTCATTGCTGTTTCCAGCAAAATTAGGATTCTGTTAGCAAGACTAAGCACCATATATACAAATACATGTATAGGCATGCACACACGTGCGTGCGCAAACACACATACACACACACACACACACACCACACATGCGAGAGAGAGAGAGAGAGAGAGAGAGAGAGAGAGAGAGATAAAAGGGAATTTTTCTCTTTTCTTGCTATCTACTAATAAAAGTAAACATTCTGTTGAGTTTCTGGTCTTTGAGGTAATTTCTGCAATAATGGAATGAAGTGTTAGAAAGATGGAGCTCAGATGCGTTGTGGTGGTTTGAATGGAAATTGTCTCTGGTAGGCTTGAGTTTCAGACACTTGGTTCCCTGTCGGCATTGTTTGGGGGAGCTTTAGGAAGATTGGGAGGCTTAGTCTTGCTGGAGGAAGTACGTCACTGGGGACGGGCTTTGAGAGGATATAACCTTTCCCTACCCTACCTCCAGTGCTTGCAGCTAAGGCTAAGAGCCCTCAGCTTCCTGCTCCTGCCACCAGCNGCTTGCTGCTGGCTGCCTTGCCTCTGCTCCATTCAGGACTCTCATTCCTCTGGAACCATAGCTTAAATAAAACAAACTTCCCTAAGTCACTTTTGATCATGGTGTTGTATCAAAACAACAGAAGAATAACTCATGGACCCAGTACCACAATTTGCAAATGCAATTCTTAAACAGAATTCTTCAGTTCAGTGGTTAAGAATACTTGTTCTAGTTGAGAACCTGGGTTCAGATCCCAGCACCCATATGGTGGTTCACAACCATCTGTAACTCTAGTTCTGGTGGGGGGTGGGGGAGTCAGAGTCTTTCTTCTGACCTCCAAAGGCACCACCAATTAAAATGGTCAAATCTAATTTTTTTTCTTTTAGAAATTCACAAACAGTCCTCTGAAAATGTTAATAGAATTCATTAGAGTTCAAAGGCATCAGCAAGGCAAGCATAGCATGCAAAAATTAACAATGGTTACTTCGACCTGGGGGTACAGACCTGAATCTCAGCTACTTTGGAGGTGAAGGACGGAGGACCACAAATTCAAGGCCTGCTTAAGCTGCATAGTAAGTTCAAGGTCAGACTGGGCAATTTAAAAACAAAAACAAACGATTTTTGAGACTCTAAATAATTTAAAAAAAAAATAAAGTACTCCTAAACCTAAATCATGGTTTAGGGGCTCAGCTCCCAACACTTCTAAGGCAGAGGACCAGCACACATAGCTCTGTGTCAATGAAGTTGTTTTCCCACCTGCTAGTCTAATCTTCCTAAGTTTGGAAGCATTCCACAGCAGTTAGAGAAGCTGAATAAAATACAACCTCTTTTTCTCCAAGGGCATCTGGGGGATGACAGTTCACGGAAGCCAGTGACTCCTTTATGCCTTCAAAGACTTCAGGGTTGCATTTTCCTAGCCCAGTTTTATAATTTGTTGACATCATGTCTACAACCAGCCACCATGACTGCTCATGTCCATAGAAAACAGAGAGA
>LOEQ01000124.1:680642-692927 GCA_001685075.1 Bramus lutescens | reverse complement strand
CTGGTATCTCAGCAGCTATTGGCTGAAGGAGCGGAAGGAGCTCCCGCAACACTGACCTAGTCATTGCATTTGTGAATCTCTCTAAATTCATACACAACTCCCCTTTCCCCATGCTATGATATTTACTTATTTTGGTGGTTCAGAAGGGTCTTATTAGTATCCCATTAACAGAGCTACACTGATTCTTTCATTTATCAGAAATCCCATTGTTGGAATAAAGAGTATGTGCTACAAGCAAATCAGCTCTGAACAATGATAGTGTTTCTACCCTGGGAAAGGTGTTGATGTGTTTTTGGAGGACCCTACCTTCCATTTTAGTGTAAATAGCCATCTATGGAGCCTTCTGGAAGTCTTCTGTCATCTTCCAGAAGTTTTTCTTTTTCTTTTTTATATGAACAACATGCAAATGGAAGGAGGAAGTGGAGGACAGGGCAGAAGAAGACTGGAAGAAGGCTAGACAAGAAGACGCCATTCCTTGGTCAACTTGCAAATGCTTACTGCATCCTCATCCTATGCCAGGCAGTGTGCTGCAGCTGATCACAAATCCAGGCAAGAGCTTCTGGGGGTGGGGGTCTAATGGGGTAAAGTGAGAGAGGATGGGGTACGGGAAAGGAAAGCAAGAGCCCATGGAAACTGTTCAGTCGCTGCTGGGAGAGGTGCGGAGGAGGAAGAGCCACCATGGTTGTTGTACATCATGAAAAGATATGCCTGGCTCCTTAAGAGCATCTGCAAGAATGANCTTCTTCTTCTTCTTCCTCTTCCTCTTCCTCTTCTTCCTCCTCCTCCTCCTCCTCCTCCTTCTTCTTCTTCTTGAAAGATGCGATGACCCTGCCAAGCTGCAATGGTGAGAGCATCCAAGATTAATTCCCTGGCAGGTCAAGAGGAGAGCAGTGTGTAGCCCATCCTACCTCGGTTTCCCTTCGTAATGACTTCAGCACAGCATGTAAAAGAAAACAGTTCTGACAGGGGCTGTAATGGATGAGCTGGGTGCACAGGTCCCCCCTGAAGCTCATCTTTCTCTAGTGTGCTCAGCAGTGAAGGGGAAGGTGGCTTTTGAAAGCATCAAAGACCTGTGTAATGAAACCTCTTTCTGGAGTGTGGAAGGATCCCAAAACTATGTTACAAATGATGGTACCAGTCAAGCCAGAGAAGAAAAAATAAATAATGAAGTGTGCTTAGCTAAAGTTTGAACAGAGGAACACCTGCTGTTAGAGCCCATCTGTCCTCTCCAGGCCTTTCATTGTTCCCAGACAGAGACATGTCATTCCAGTCCAAGCAGCTTTAATCATTTGGAGAAGTGTGATAACAGAATTATCACAGACAGAAAATTATTATTCCCCCCATAGACCAATATATCTCATCTTTTCCTATACTGCCACCTCTTAGCCTCACATTTGATTTAGTCCTCAAGCTGCCTTTTCCAAATGTATAGAATTCTAAATTAAAATGGGACACGTTACTGTTCTTTCACAAATCCCCAAATTTCAGAGATACAGACAGACAAGAAAGAAGAAATATAGCATCCTGTTCACCCATGTAAGTTGTACTCAACCTTGGAACAAACTGCACAAGGAAAATGAGCATGCACAGACTTATTCCTTAGTGGTCAGTAATTATCGATCAGCCTATGTATATTTAGTATTTATGAAGCAGCAAGTACACAGAGGGGCACACGCATTTCTGCCTGACTGTCCCCACATAGCTCCACTCCAGCCCTCCCCCACACCCCTGCTTTTCTCTTCCTGATCTCTAGAGATCCTGTCTGTATTCTGAGTATTTACTTTTCACAAATGAGTAAGAAAATACAGCATTTATCTTTCTATGCCTGTGCAAGACTCCATTCTTTCCGGGATGAATAATACTCAGTTGGGTAGATTTCTTATTTTCTTTATTTGCTCATCTATTAACAGGCCCTTAGGTTGGTTCCATCTCACAGCTACTGAGAATGGAGCTACACCAACCAGGTACCGCTTTGATGCAGTGATTTTCTTGCCTGTCAGATGCCCAGTTGTAGTACTGCTGAATGATAAGCTAGTTCTAGTCTGGGGTTCCCAGAAGTATCTCCCACTTCCTTTTTCAGTGGCTCTATTCGTTTATGTTTTCCGCAACAGTGTGTTTCCTTCTTGGTCAATTTCATTAGTTTTGTCTTCCTTATGTCAACCAATCTTACTGGGGAGATTACACCTCACTGTATTTTGATTTTCATTTCTCTAATTAATGGTGGACTGGATATTTTCTATTTTATGGCCATTTAAATCTATTTATTTATTTATTGTACATGAGTATTTTGTCTGAACATACTATGTCTAGGAATCACATGCATGCCTGGTCCCCACAGAGGGTAGAAGAGGGAACCATGGGATCGGAGTTGCAGACAGTTGTGAGCCACCCTTGAGACATGGGAACTGAACCTGGGTCCTCTGGAAGAGCAGCCGCTGCTCTAAACTGCTGATCCATATTTCCACCCCTAGACATATTCCCTCCAGAAATATGTACTGATCTCATTTGCTCAATTTTTTTTGCTGTGTGTCCCCTTGGATAACCCCTATCTTACTGTGATACTATTATTATTCAATTTTTCTCCATTTAGCTTGCTGTTATATTTATTTGAAGGTTTAAAGGATACTCATAATGATATTCAGCTACTGCTTTCATACATATACAAGCAGGTTGTTATTAAATTTCTTGTTTCCTTCATTTTCTGGATACCACTGCATTACCAGGTGAAGGATCTAAGACCATTCCCCATCCCCAGCTCTCTAATTATTGTCTCCCTGGCTCAAAGGTGGTGTCCTCCACTGTGCTGATTTTTTTCTTTTGCATTTGAGGGGATTTCCCCCAAAACTAAATGAAACAAAGCAAAAATACTTTTTCTGGACCAATGTCTTAAAGTGTCTCCCATATATTTTCTTGTGTTAATTTCATAATTGCATTTAGACAGGTGATCCATTCTGTTTTTCTTTATAAACGATGAGAGGTATGGGCCTAGTATCTCTCTTCTACATAATAATATTAAGTGTCTCCAGCACCATTTATTGAAGAGCTTGTTTTCTCTGAGTATGTTTTGAAGACTTTGGCTGTACGTGTGTATATGTGTGTGTGTGTGTGTGCATTGTGTATGTGTGCATGCACACATGCATATGTGTGTGTATTTATTTTTTGTACCCCCATTCTCTTCCAATAGCTTTTATCCCAGTGTCATGCTGTTTGGGTTACTGTAGCTTTGTAGTATACTTTTAAAGTCAAACTTTTGCTTCTAGGCTTTTTCCCCATCCTTTTTCTTTTTCTCCTTCTACTCCTTTTCTGCCTCATTGTCCTTTTTCTTTACTAAATCCTTCCTTAAGAACAGGCCCTGTAATAGATTGACACGGACATGCTGCAGGCAGCTGAGCCTAGGTATGTGAGATTCCAACAGAAACACCCCCCCACCCCCTGCACCTCTCAGAAAAGCAGTTCCTTCTACTATGGCTAAATTATTTGGTTGGAACTTGTGCAGAATCTCTAACGGGCCTACTCCACTTTAGTTAACACTACAAGCTCTCACCATCATAATGTCAGAAAAACGTTCCTGAGAAAAATAATCTCCTTGAAGTTCAAATTACCATGGTTGTACCAGGTAGGGTTCTCCAGAGTCACAGAATTCATGGAATGAATCTCTCTTTATAATATATTAAAAGGGCATTTATTAAAATGATGTATGAGCTGCAGTCCAGCTAATCCAACAATGGCTACTGGCTGTGAATGGAAAGTACAAGAATCCAGTAGTTGCTCAGTCCCACAAGGCTGGGTGTCTCAACTGGTCTTCCGTACCTGCTGGAACCCTGAAGAAGTAGGCACCAACACCAGTGAAGGAATGGATGTGTTGACAAGGTGGGGGCAAGCAGGCAGAGATCAAAAGCTTCCCTGTACTGTGGCCTTATATAGACTTCTAGAAGAAGGGATGACCCATATTAAGGGTGTGTCTTCCCACCTCAAGACCCAAATGAAAGGCCTGTGTCCAGCCTTAAGATACAAACCAAAGGTATATGTCTTCCTACATCAAAGGTCCTGACTAGAAGTGAATTCACCTACTTCAGACCAAGCAGAAAATTTCTCATGGCTAGGCTCCCCATTTCTGGATTGTAGTTCATTTCAGATAAAGCCAAGTTGACAATCAAGAATAGTCACCACAGTGGCAGCAGGTAGGTAATGAGGGATCTTCAGATGAGGTGGAACACATAACTACAATAAGAACTCATACTCTTCCTCACCAAAGGAAAGCAGAGGTCTTCCCAGAGTTCCAGCGAAAAAGGAAGGTGTTCATTCTTCCTTGCGGTGAATTTCAGTAGCCTCCGCCTTCTTTATTGCGTCCCTGCTTTGGGTGCTCGAATCACAGACTAACCTCTGCTCAGCTGTAACAGGCAAGGCTAACATTTGTGTGTTCAGCCATGTTTCTGTTACTTATCACAGCCTCTGGGTCATGGGAGAAACGGACACATGAACAGAGCAACACAAAAACTTATGCATGCACACACATAAACTCACACATGCACAGGACAGCAGGCTTTGTTTGAAAACCCTTTGGTGGTTGTTCAGGGCTTTTTATGCACTAGATGTATAAAGAAATATTTAATAGTTTCCCACATAGTTCCTTTATCTGTAAAGCAATGCCAAACACTACTCCGGTGTCACTAAATATTAGAAACTTTCAGCATCTATTTTTTTTACATTAAAATCAGCTCTGTAGTCATAGGAATCAAACACCTTTGAAACCTTGGAAGACTAGCTCACCCTCTTCAGAACTAAAGAAAACATCCACATTACTCCTTGAATGGACATTAACAGGCTTTATTAAGGTTTATCTGTGTATATGTATATTTGTGCATTTGTCAGCATGTACATATGTGCACCTCTGACACAGAGGCCAGAGGAGGACATCAGATACCCTGGGATATGCGTATCAGACAGTTGGGAGCTTCCATGTAGGTGCTTCCAATCGAATGCACGTCCTCTGTAAGAGCAGCCAGTGTTCTTAATCACTGAGCCATCTCTCCAGCCTCAGGGGTCTTCAATTAGCTCTGTCTCTGTGGATCATTGCAAGCATTTTGTTCGTGTGTTTCTGAGCTTATCCAATATTAGCCCTGCTCTAGGCATAGTTAATAGTTGTTGGATGTTAGGGAAGAAATATAAACAATACAGGTGGTATATAGGTGAGCACCCTAGCTAATCTCACTCAGTGGTATTTGAGCTCCAATTTCAAAGGTAATGGTACCTTGTTTACTTATACTTCAGAACAATAGATGTCACAATAGAGGTGACATCTCGTTACTGTCCATGGCTATGACTATGTCTATCCTAGTGGCATCTTAGTGGTTTTAATCTGCATTTCCAAAATGACTGGAGATCTTGGCCCTTTCTTCATGTACTTATTGGTCATTTGTGTGTCTTCTTGGGAGAAATGTCCTTTCAAATACTTGATACAGTTTTTGATACTGGTCTATTCATTCTCTTGTTGATTTATGAGAGTTCTTTGTCTATTATGAATGAAATTCTCTTACCAGACAAAGTCATCCCTGGGTATGTGGCAGACGTTGCTGATGGGATTGACAGCCTGCAGATATCACAGTGCACAGGTGCCATATTCTGTATGTGACATCATGCTGTTTGCACACAAGCTGTGCAAATCCTCCTGCATAATTGAATTCATCTCTCCGTTATTTACAGGGCCTAACACAGTGCAAATGCTGTGTAAATAGTACACTTTCTTTTTACACAGTAATAACCAACAGAAGAATGTTTGTGTTCGGTACTAATGCAATCATTGCAGACCTAACTGTATAGTATACAGTGCAGCTGCAAGGATACAGTACCACTTCACAGACTTTAGACAACTGCATAGGAGATAGTAAAACTGCATGGGGTTTTATACAACTTCACAGAATACAGTACAACTGCATAGGCTGTAACACAATCTCAATGTATATAATAAAACTATGCAGGATACGATACAACCTCATAGGCTTTCATACAGCCTCGCAGGATATTATACAACTGTATAAGATAGTTTACACAACAACATAGCAGATAATGCAACTGCATAAGACCCAGTACAACTCTATACAACTGTATAGAATATGAAACAGCTGCATAGGCCATAATGCAATTTCATGAGATAGAGTACAACTAAGCAGGCTATAGTACAACTGCATAGGCTGCTGCACAGAGGCATAGGCTATCATACAGCTTCATAGGCTATAACACACCTATGAAAGATATTGTACACCTACATATGATATAGAGCAACAGCATAGAGTGTCATATAACAACACAAGATGTGGAACAACTATATACTATATAGTATGAAGCTGATTGAATCCAGGATTTGAAACCCTGGATGTGAAGGTAAAATTCGCGTGGTTTGGGAATCTGGGATTTGGGAGAGGTCTTTTCATTCTATTTATCCTCTTTCCTCCCACATCTATCCCCACTTCCCATATCCACCCAATTTTGTATCTGATTGTTTGTTTTAAGTCCAGTTTGTTCTGCCCGCAGAGCCATGGGTAGGTGGCCTTTGCTGGAATGTCATTAACCCTTGAAGAAAACTGGCTCTCCTCCTTCCAGCAGCTGTCAGTCACCAGGAGCTCCTTAGCTGTGGTGGGGAGACTTTGTGCCCACCTCCCTTCTTCATGTTGGAATTCAGTCTGCATTGAACTTGCAGAGGTCCTGTGCATTCAGTCTCAACTACAGTGAATTCCTGTGTGCAAATGCCCTGCTGTATCCAGAAAACAATGTTTTCTTATAACCACCCATAGCCTCTACCTCTCAGAACCTTTCTGCCCCCTCTTATCCAACAGTCCCTGAGGTTTGGGAAGGGTATGAGTGTCATACAGATGTTACACATAGGGCTAAAGATTTCCTAATCTCTTCTTCTCTACACTTCAATAAGTTTGACTTTCTCTGTTACTTAGCGTCTACTACAGAAGGATGTTTCTTTGATGAGGACTGACTGATGTACTAACTTAGCAGAGTTTCTTAGTCACAGAAAGGATGCCAGGTATGTGTTTCAAATCATACAGTGGGCCTTAAATCTAATCAGGAAATGGTTGGATACTCCAATGATATCCCTGCCACTATTCACCAGTGGGTATGTCATTATTGTATTTTACAGAGTTCACAACTTGACAAGATTGGTGATTTTGTTTTCCTTCTGGTAGCATGTATAGTATGTTGTGGTTTGAAAAGGTATAACCTCCTTAGGTTCATGTGTTTGAATGTGTAGAAAATGGCACTATTAGGAAGTATAGCCTTGTTGGATAAGTATGGCCTTGTTGGAGGAAGTGTGTCACTGTGGGGATGGGCTTTGAGGTCTTATATGCTGAAACTATACCCAGTGTGGAACACAGTCTTCTTCTGCTGACTGTAGATCAAGATGTAGAACTCTTAGCTCCTTCTCCAGTACCATGTCTGCCTGCACACTGTCATGTTTTACCATGATGATTATAGACTAAATCTCTGAAACTATCGGCCAACTCCAATGAAATGTTTTTCTTTATAAGGTTTCCAAGGTCATGGTGTCTCTTCACAGCAATAGAAACCCTAACTAAAAAAGAAGTTGGCACTAGGGACTAGGGTATTGCTGTGCTAGGCCTGACCATGCTTTTGCTAGGAGGAATTTGAACTTTGGGAGTTGGGATTAGGAAAGTGGAATGCTTTAAGTGCTTCATAATGGACCATACTAGTAGGAGCATGGAAGACAGAGGTGCTGAGGGTTATCTGAACTGTGGTGGCCTGGCTCAAGAGATTTCAGAGGATAAGAATTTTTGTAAGTTGCCTAAAGATCATTCTTGTTATAGTTTGGTGATGAATGTGGCTGCTTTCTGCCTTTGTCTAAAAAGTCTGCCTGAGGCCAACATGAAGATTTTTAATTAATTGCATTGGTAAAGGAAATCTCAAAACAGCCTAGTATAGAGTTTGTCATGTGGTTACTAGTGGTCATACTTATAAAGATTTCTAATGAAAGGGAGCAAATTGAGTGAGGAAAGTAACGGAATGTACAACTTGAAGATAAAAGAGGCATCTGGAAGTGGAATGGAACAAAATTCTATGTTTAAAGAGATAAACAGACTAAAGAAAAGCTGAATGTTAAATAGAGTAAAGGGAGCAGTGACCTCAGGAAATAACCCCACCCAGATAAGCTTCCAATTTGTGAAAAGAAAATGAAAACATCTTAGGTTCAGGCATAGTGGTACATAACTTTAATCCCAGCACTCAGGAGACAAAGGCAAGCAGCTCTCTGAGTTTAAAGCTATCGTGGTCTACAGATGGAGTTTCAGGACAGCCAAGATTAGGCAATAAAGGAAACCATTGAAAACAGAAAGCTGGTGAAGATGTAATTGAACAAGGGGCCCATATTCCAGCCCTGGCAAGCAGCAGAACTTGGCAGTTCCAGTCATGTGGTTCTGGTTTTAGAGTCAAGGGTAGAAGAAAGGGGTTATGAAATCTCTCTGTGTGACTGAGGAAAGCCACTGAGACCAGGTGTGTGGCAGAAGCGTCCAGGATGGATATCTAGAGAGGCCATGAAGTTTTGAAAGTGAAGCCTTGATTGCTTTGGAGATGCCAGAGTTCTGTAAAACCTGCCAAGGGAAGTTCCTTACAGGGAGTGGAACTAGCCCAGGACAAAGAAGTTATGTTGAAGTAAACAAAGATGAAAGGATTTGGAGGTCTGAAGAGTATTTTGACACCAGACATGTAGATGCAGAGTTTCGAGTTTACCCAGCTGGTTTTTGGTCTTGCTTTGGTCCAGTATTTCCTCACTATACACCATTCCCTAAGTTTTGGATTGGTAATGTGTATCTTGTGCCATTATATGTTGGAAGTAGGTGATCTTTTTATTTTGACTTTGTATGGGATTACAATTAAGAGATTGCATGAATCTCAGAACAGTATTTGAACTTTGGACTTTTAAACGCTCTTTAGATTGTTATAGGCTATGGGGACTTTTGAAGTTAGACTAAATGCATTTTGCATTGTTATGGTTACAAGTCTTTGGGGTCAGGGGGTGGAATGTGATTATTTGAATAGGTATGGCCCACATAGACTCATGTGTTTGAATGCTTGACCCATAGGGAGTTGCACTATTACGAGTTGTGATCTTGTTGGAGAAAGTTTTACCTTGTTGGAGGAAATGTCACTGTTGAGGTAGGCTTTGAGGTCTTACATGCTCAAGCTATGCCCAGTGTAGGACACAGTCTCATTTTGCTGACTGCAAATCAAGATATAGAACTCTCAGCTCCTTCTCCAGCACCATGCCTTCCTGCTTGCTGCCATGTCCCTCCATGATGATAATGGACTAAACCTCTGAAACTGTAAGCCAACCCCATTGAGATGTGTTCCTTTAAGAGTGGCAATGGTCATGGTGTCTTTTCACAGATCCCTAACTAAAGCAGAGTATTTTCCAGCACTATGAAAGTTGCAAGTAGGAATGAAGCTTCCAGTTCAAAAGCTTGATTTCTCCATGTTCTATGACTCAAATATGTGGTGTCTTCATCAATAGGTTCTCAATGTCAGGTCTGGAGTGTAACCAAGAACACTGGTAATAATCTATAATAATTAGTGTTATATGAAACCTCATTGGCCAACAATACGAAAGAGGTAATGTATTCTATTTTATTTGTTAGCCTGTGGTATGGTATGTAGTAGAAGCATTTATATCCCCATATGTAGTAATGCTATTTAAACTATTATATATATTAGGGAGCTTGTACAGTAGTAGGTTTCCATATAATCTTTTTGAAATATCTTTAGTGTTAGTTATCCCTCCCTGTCTTCCTTCCTTTACCCTGCTCTACTCTCCCTTACCTTGCATAATCCATCCTGTACCATTATTCCCCATTAACCAGATATACCACTATTTTTTATTTCCCCTCTCTTGGAGTTTGCCTATGTTCCCTTACTAATTTCCTATTACCTATGGGTTTTCCAAATGGAATATTCATATTTGAAGATGCAAAAACCCACAAATGAAAAAAATGTTTTGTTGATCTTTCTGTATCTGGGTTCTTCAGAATGATTGTTTCCAGCTCCATTTATTTTCAAATTCCATAATTTTATTTTTCTTAGAAAGTGGATGACAATGAATTGTGTAGATGCACCACACTTGAATTGTCCATTCATCAGTTTGTGAACATCTAGGCTGCTTCCATTTCTAGCCATCATACATAGAGTGCCAATGAGCATAAATGAGCAAGTGTCTCCGTGGCAGGATGTGGGGTTGGGGTATAGTCACAAGAGTGACGTGCTTGGGTCACGTGGTAGATCTATCACAAGCTTTTTCAAGAACCTCAACAAATACCTCCATAGTAGTGATACCAGTTCGCACTTCTAGGCGTAGTGAATTGCGCTTCTTTCTGCACATCTATGTCTGCCTTATTTCTATTTGTTTTTAGCTCTTAGCCGTTCTAACCAGGGCAAGAAGAAATCACAAAATAGTTTTAATTCACATCCCTGATAGATAGCTAGTAATGTTGAACATTTTTTAAAAATTATTTTCAGCCACTTCTATTTCTTCTTCTGAGAACTCTCTATTTAGTTCTATACCCCTTCAATTGAGTTATTTGTTTTCTTGATGCTGTGTTCTTTTGTTTATTTCTTTGTATATTCTAGACATTAACACTTTGCCAGACGTATAGCTGGTAAAGATTTTCCCCAATCTGTAGGCTGCCTCTTCAATCAAATATTGGTGTCCTTTGCTGTATAGAAGCTTTTTTTACGAGATCTTGTTTATTGAAATTTTGGTCTTCATGTCTGAGTTATTAGAGCTCTGTTCAGAAAGTCTTCTCCTCCACCAGTGCATGTAAATATATTCCTTACTTTATCCTCTACCAAATTCAGGATTTCAGGTCTGATGTTGAACTCCCTGATCCATTTGTATCCTTTTGATGGACCATCTGATCCATCCCTGTTTTGTGCAAAGTGAGAGATATGGATCTAGTTTCACTCTTTTACATGTAACTATCCAGTCTGACCAGGATCCTTTGGCTAAAGATGCTGTCTTTAGCCAATGTATATTTTTTTGGCCTTTTAATAATAATAATAATAATAATAATAATAAAACAGGTATCAACAAGAGTATATGTTTATATTTAAAACCTCATTTCTTTGTCATTGATCAAGGGGTCTGTTTTCATGCCAGTCAGTAATATGATATTTTAGTTACTGTTGCTTTGTGGTATAACTTTAAATCTATGATAGTAGGACCACTAATTTTTTTTTATTATTCAGGGTTGTTTTTACTATTCTGGGTCTTGTTTCCAAATTAAATTTAAATTCATTTTTTCAATTTATGTGAAGAACTGCCTTGGAATTTTGATTGAAATAGCATTGAATTTGTAGTTTCTTTTGGTGTGGTGGCTATTTCCATAATGATAATCCTTCTAGTAAATGAGCATGGGAGGTCTTTCAATCTTGGTTTATTTTTCAGAGTCTTAAGGTTTTAATTGTACAAGTATATCGCTTCCTTGATTACTTTTTTCCAATATTTTGAGGCTTTTGTGACTGTAACTGTTTCCCAGGTTCCTTTCTCAGTACACTTGTCATTGGTATATAGAAAGGGTACTGATTTATGTATGTTAGTTTTATATTCTGCCGTTTTGATTGATACTTTTATTACCTGTAGGCACTTTCTGGGTGAGTTTTAGGGTCTTTTATAGATAGAATTATATCAACTATAAATAAAGATACTTTGAATTCTTTCCTTCCTTCCTGTCCATACCCATTTTGTTCCTTCACTTGACTCATAGTTTAACTAAGATTTCTAGGACTACATTGAATAGACAACGGAAAGAGACATCTCTATCTCATTCCTTATTTTAGTAGAAATGTTTTTAGATTTTCTCTGTTTAGCAAGATGTTGGCTTTATTGTGTAGAAACATGTCCCCTGTACTCCCAGACTCTCTAAGTCTTCCATCATGTTCATGATTTGGAAGTGAATTCAAATTTTTGATGTTGAATTTTCTCACAGGACTTTTCTACAACTAATGACATGATTATGATTATGTGGTTTCTGTAATGTCCTGAAGTATAATTATGTGCTGGATTAAATTTCTTTATATATGGATATTGAGCTATCTCTGCATCTCTGGGATAAAGCCAACTTGATCATGTTGGATACTCTTACTTACATGTTTGGCTTGCAAGTATTTCATTGAGAATATTTTCATTCGTGTTCATCAAAGATGTTGACCTAACTAAAACTTTCCTCCTTTCTTTCTTTCTTTCTTTCTTTCTTTCTTTCTTTCTTTCTTTCT